>APFE030297625.1:309790-320797 GCA_000404065.3 Pinus taeda
GGGTTTAAGTCATATACAAAACTTTTACGACCCTTTCTAAATGCATGAAAGGGTCTTTAAATACTAATAAACTAAAAAGATCTATGAAACAAAATCCTACTAAATTGGTATCAGTAAATCTGGTCTACTTCTCAGGGGCGATCTGGCAGTTGGCAAAATGAATCATGCCTCAGGTCGCTTGCCCTTAAACCTTAGCTGGCTTATCACGAGCATTGGTTCTACTTCTAGCGGTTTGTTGAGGCGTAAACTGAATTGTGCGGCGAAGGTGGCATCTTGTATGTCGGGTATCATATAACCGACAGCATCGGTTAGGCACTTCAAGACGGCTCTTTGGCTGTATGGTTTGATTAAAAAGAACCAATACGCATCCCATGTCAGACTGTTGACTCCAGCGATCAATCTTGCGCCTTTCTCCAAGTCCGGATAGCATGAATGCTCCAATATATTTGCTGTTGTTAATTGACCTGGAGTACATTGGGAAATTATGATAGATAAATACAATGTATTATTTACTAATTCAACCAAATTTCCACTGATTGTCCTGCATCTGGAAGTCACTCTTTCTGCTTTCATCAGTGGTGATTGCCATTCTGTGAACAATATTTCTTTGTGCGATTCTAGAATTCTTGGTAGATTAGCTGCCCGACCTACATCTGAATCCTGCCATTCTATAAAGTTTGTCAGTGTTTCTTCTGCCTAATCCAAGTCGGCCCTTGCTTTGTCTACCTTTTCGCTTATAGACGCTAACAATTCGCACAATGGTTCTGCTCGTATGAGATGTTGACATAACAGCTTAACCTGATTAATCAATCCTTTATTTAGCTGGAGCACTTCTGCTTTAAATTCATCTATCTTAGGGAGATTTTTTATTTGCTCAATTTGAGTGGTCAATTGAGTGATTTGTTCATCTTTTGCTTTTATTGCTCCCTCAGTCGATATTCTTAACTGCTCCAGTGCCACTGATAGCTCCTTCTGCCTTTGCACTGCGCCTTCATCTATCCTATGTTTTTGCTCTTGTAATTGCTTGACTAGCTGATTATTGTTCTGCTGCTATGCTAGCAATTCTTTCTCGGCCTGCTCTGCCCTCTGCTGCACTTTTGATAGTCTCACCTATGGTGAAGAGATATCCTGATCCTTTGCTTTCAACAAATTGCTCACCTTCGTTGCTTTATCAATAGTCTCCGCCGAATATGCTCCAGCGAACTGTGATAGCTTGGTTAAGTCATCGGAGGGGTTGAATTTCTATTTCCATACAACATTGCCCGTTACTGTTGATTCAGGGAATGGGGAAGATTGATCAGTTCTTCTCCTTTTCCTTTGTCGCTTTACGACGGGTTTATGCTTGGGGCTGTAAAATATATCTAAAGGGGGGATTTCTTCAATTTGCAAAACGATCTCCCCCGTCGCATCTTTAGGAATTATCTCTAATCCTTTTGTTTTGGGTATGCCGTTGGTTTCACCTGAAACCGGTTTCGATGTTGCTTCCTGTGTATCGCCTTCCTTTGAAACCTCATCATCTTTTGAGCACTCTAAGTTATTGATGATTGTACTGAATTGATTCCATTGTTGGAGCAAATTCGGATCAACTAATGGATCCTGGTCACCTTTAGGGGTGCTCTCCTCTTGGGTCTTTGCTTGGGTTTCTTCTTGTTGCTGTGCATTTTCCTGAGTTGCCTCCTGCCTTTGGCTATGCGTCTCCTCCTGCTGTGTTGATGTATTAGCAGCTGGTGTATTATGTCGTTGTTCAGACTCGCTTGACCTGGTGGCTGTCGGTACAGTTGCTAACAGGTCTAGAGGCAGAGTTTGCAACCTCTGTTCTCTGATTCTGTTAAACTCAACTAGCCCTTCATCGTTATAAACATTTCGGGCAAGCGACTTGACTTGATACAATGATTCAGCTGATACACACAAGTCTTCGAATTTGTCTTATTTGTGCTCGACCTTGGCCAATTTGGCCTGGTCGAGCGCATTGTAAGCGATTTTTCTTGGATCGTACTGCCTCCTTGGCAGGGTAGCCAGAGTGAGAAAATTCATTTTCCCAGCTTCCTTCTCTACATGCTTGATGTCATGTAGCGTATACATTCCAATTCTCAGTGGAAAAGAAGGCCAAACATGTTTTTTAGCCCTTTTCAGGGTTTGGGTAACCTCTTCAGCGCTGATTTGATAGGCTACCTCCCTGGCAAGTAACTTATCAGGGATGTAGAGTGGTAACACATGTGGTTTAGCCTGGCTGCCAAAAACTCTAATATAAGTGAATTTCTCCTCCCCAAACCAACTTGCTACTGCAGTCAAATCTACAGTTGCTTGCTCGAACATTTTAGGGGCAGGCTAATTAAAAATTAAATAATGAATTGGTAACATAAAACCGTTGCAGATTTGGTACATGTGGTGCTTATAACTAGTCTTCCAAAGTTTTCGATGATATATGTGAATGGGTGTGGGGTATTGCGATGTCCACCTCCATCCCAGTACAGGAAATTCAAAATTAAAACACAACACATCCATAATATATGCACTATAGTAAAATGGTGGAATAACCCTTTCTGTGACACGCTAGTCAGACCTGAAGTCAAGAATGGCTTTGGCTAACTTGTCGGACAATATATCCGCCCAGTCCATGATTTCTCCACTGCATGCTGCCTCAATTAGGGGAACCATTTATATGGTGATATTGGCAGAGTTATGCATTCCCCATAGCCTACACATCATAACTCCAACATAACAGTAAGGTGAACACAGGGAGTCAACTGAGTACTTACCTGAGGTCTCGTGCTTGTGTTTTGCTGGATTATGTCTCCAGTCTCGAATAGGCTCAGATTCGGTCTCGTTTTCTTCTCAAAACTTCTCCAAAAACGCAGCATTATACTTCTTCTCTTCTCGTGGCAGGTGATACATTAGCCTTAGGTCTTCGGCTCAAAACGAACCGAAAACCCTCCCATCCGTAGATTCAAACAGTCTATCGATAATTGGGAGCTCTTGGAGTGCCCACCTTACTACATCTGTGTAAGGAAGAACCTGCTCGCGAGCCGCTATTCTGTGTAGGAAGGAATCAGCCAAGTCTTTTAGATTGGCATCGAACTTGCTGGTATTGTCGCATAAAATCTCCACTTCGGTCACCATTGGCCCTTCGGCCTCAATCAAATTATAGGTCCCCTGCCAAGTGGTCTTGGGGAGTCCTAGGCATGTTGTATCTGATATTAGTCCTTTGTTCTTCCTAGTTGGATCAGCGACAGTTAGCCCTGCGGCTGGCGGAGCAGTAGGCATTGTAGTCTTCTTGGATTTCTTTCCCATTCCACTTTCTTCTGTGTCTGTGAAAGAATTATGCGCAGAGTGAAAGATAAGCGCAACGCATGCAACAATATCATGAATCAAACAGAACGAAGCATATATATTTCTTGGCGCCTTCACAGTGATTAATTGACTTAAGGTGGCCTTAGGAGCAAATACGTGGATGGCCTCAAGCCTGTTTTTCTTATTAAATGGTCATTACGGCCTGTCAGTCTTATTAATTACAACTGCTTCGATTAATGGATAAATGATTTATTTGAAGCATGTTGAGGTCGATTTGGCGGTTTGAACACGGATGAGCGACTTTTCCAAAGGATAAGGCCTTAATTACGAATAAATCAAATCAAACTGCCTTTATGACTGTTACCTTGAGAAATGTGCCATTTACCTTTTGCGAAATCGGGCATCGGGGAAATGTTTACGTTATTGCATCGGTTTTGCTTGGGATCCCCGATCTCCGATATCCGATATCGCATCGCGTCGGGTATCGTTGGTAGTGCCGCTTAGGATGAGGGCATGGTGAATCATCGATTGCCGATAGCCATATCGCATCGCATCGGATGAGGAGAAGCTTAGTTGCGCTTTAGATGTTATCGCCGATTGCCAATTGCCGATTTTGCATCGCATGGTAGCAAAGATCATTACTTGTGTCATTTTATGCTTTACCGATATCCGATAGCGATTTCGCATCGGCGAAAACCAATAGGTCCCTTACATTGTATTTTCTTTGTCATTGCGATATGCGATCTTGCGATCGCTTTATCGCAATGACAAAAGTAAATCGTTTTATATCGGGGGTTTTGAATGGTTTTATTAAAAAGCCTCGTTGCGAAATAGAACTTTAAATTGATACCAATTTAAAAACAAAAATTAAAAAGGGACCCATTTCACATTATATTTTTTTGGAATTTTAGTGATATGAAATGGGGGGTTGTTGTAAGGCACAACAATTGGCGATTCGCTGGGAGAAGCAGTTATCTCTGAATAGTATAGAAATACTTGAGCCTTTTCATAATAGAAATTTTATTCAAAAGGGAAATTTCTAATATAACTAGATATCATTGCATTTTAAGGAAACAAAACTTTCTTCGCTAATTTCCTCTCTTGTTGAAAATAGATACATTCCAGATTTTTCAAATTGGCACTTATTGGTTGATATTGATAAAATAGGAGACTATTTCCAATCCAACTTATTAAAATTAACTCATTTGTCATAGGTAGAGCCTCTGCTGCCAGCAAACGTCCATAGTCTCGGCAGGGGTACCTTTTAACCATATCATTGTCTATTGTCTTGTTCACTTGAGAGCATGATTAACAGAATGAATTCAAAATCATGTTTTTTTTTTTTTACATTTGTTTTGATTTTCCTTTTCTGTTCTTTTTTAAGATAAAAAGTCATTGCCCTGGTGTGGTGGCTAGTTGATTGACAATGCCATTCACTGGTAGTAATCTAACCGAACAAGCTGGCTCGTGATGAGACCCCTTGTCTTACAATTGAAGCCATTACCCTGTTTTGATATGTAGTATTGGTAATGTCGGCCAAACTATTTTCCTATGATCATGGTAAGCAGGCTTGTGATAAGGCCTCTCAACTTTTATATCTAGTATTCTTGGAATTGCATCCTGAATAATCATGAACTTAAGTAAAATGGGATAGACAATTTTCCTCCTTAAGGTAGGATGGATGACAAGGTAAGAGTTTGAGATGTTGAATTTGGACTAGTTTCTATTTTAATATTGATAACCTTTTTATAACCAATTTTGAAAAATCTAAAAAGATTTACAAGATTTATACTTCAAGAGGAGTTTACTAGGATCGTATTGTAATCTTAGAATGCAATTATAACTAATTTCCTGGAAATTATTCCTTTTGTTTAATACTTCTAATTATTTTAAAAGTAAATATCGCATTGCTTGTTTCTGAGAAACTCTTCAAATACAACAAATGTCAAATAGAAAATGCCTTACAGTCTTATTTTCTAGTTTTGCTACAAACTATAAAAATGCTATCTAAAAGGAGAAGGGGTTACCTCCTCAGTTGAAGAATTTCTTTAAGACTAGGCCATTAACAGGGAGAGAATCTCTCATCCCTGATAAATCTTGTAGCATAAAGGTTGAATGGCCTATCTTTTCACAGATCTGAAATGGTCCAAGCCACATTTTCTGGAATTTGGTGTGTTTGCCTTTATCTTCATGGGCTTTGTCCCATTTCAGGACCAAATCTCCAACTTGGAATTGCTTAGAACCAGATGAGATTGAATCAAATGATGTTTTGATGATCTGCTGTTGTTTCGCATGAATAATTTTGGCTTTTTCTCTTTCTTCTTCTAATTTCAAGATTTGGTCATGCCTAAGTTGTAAAGAAGAAGGAGTTTCTTCAATAAATTGGACTAGAGCTAGGGAAGGAAGAATCAGATTTGTTGGTAGTACAACTTCTTTTCGATAGACGAGCTTAAATGGGGAAGAACCTATAGAAGCTTTTTGCGTTATCCTGTCAGCCCATAGTGCAAATATTAAAGATGTGTGCCAAGTCTTGTGATTCTGTTCGATAGTTCGCTTGATAATTTTAATAAGGTTTTTGTTTGTAGATTCTGCCAAACCGTTACCTTGAGGATAATAGTTAGGTGAATATTTGAGTTTGAAACCTCTTTTGATTGCGAAATCAAACATAGCATTGCCTGAAAAATATGATGCATTATCAAAAACAAGAGTGTTTGGGACACCAAACCTGGTAATGATGAATTGATCTATGAATTCAATAATGGCTTCAGAGTTTGTTGTCTTTAGCGGAATTGCCTCAACCCACTTGGTGAAGTAATTGGTAGCAGTAAGGATATACTTGTGCTGTTTGGAAGAATTAGGAGTAATTTCTCCAATAATGTCCAATCCCCATTGCTCAAATGGTTGTTCAATGTTGACCGGTTGCAGGGGAAAGGCTGATTTATTTAGTCTTCCACTTAAAGTCTGACAACTTGGGCATTTCCTTACATATTCATGAGCGTCTCTAAACAAAGTGGGCCAGTAATATCCGGCATGGATGACTTTGTGAGCTGTTGTATCAGCTCCAAAGTGGCCTCCTACTGGTCCATCGTGTAATTCCTGCAAGACTTTTTGTGCTTCCTGTTTCTCAAGGCATCTTAGTAAAATGGAATCATAATTTTGTTTAAACAGAACATCATCAATAATGGTAAAATTCTTTTCTTTCAACCTTATGGCCCTTTTGTTTTTGTAGGACAAGTTGGGAGGTGCATATCCGTTTTTTAGGAAAAATATTAAATCAGCGTACTGTGATTCAGAATCGGTGGCACTTACCTGATTGATGATTTCAGGTTGATCTGTATCGCTTGATTCTGGAATGTCGGATGCGCCTGCCAATAACCTGCAAAAACCTTGACCTCTAACAATCTTTGCCGGCTTAATTTCTATATCATATTCCTGAAGCGTTGTTACCCAATTTTCCCTTTTTTCTCCTAGTTCTCTCTGGATTAACAGTTGTTTAACTGAGGAGAAAGGAACTATAACCTTTGTATGGGCTTTCAGCAGGAATGGTCTGTAATGTTTAATCGCTTTATACACAGCAAAGGCTTGTTTTTCTACTTCAGAATAGTTCAATTCTGCACCCTGAAGATTTGAGCTATAGAATGAAATCGGTGCTTCCAAATTGTGATCACTGACCTGCGTAAGTACTGCGGTGTAAGAAGAATCGGATGCGATGGTGTACAATGTAAAATGATTAGAAAAATTTGGGGTGTTTAGAGCTGGGGCATTGATTATTGATTGCTTGATTAGTTCAAATGCTTCCTTTTCTAGTACTCCCCATTTGAAGACTGAATTTTTCTTAATCATATTTTGGAGTGGTAAAATAATTTGAGAAAAATCTGGAATAAATCTTTTTACAAAATTAATTTGGCCTAAGAATGACTGCATGGATTTTTTATTATGAGGAAAAGGGATTTCAGAAATTTCATTAATCCTGTCTGGGTCAATATAGATGCCATCTTTAGATACAATAAAGCCTAGGAGCTTACCTTGATCAAGAGTGAAAAAAGATTTCTTAGGGTTCAGAGAAATACCGTATTTCTTACAGCGTTGGAAGATTTGATTCAAACCTTGCAAGTGATTAGATCTCTCTATTGAAAATACAGTAATGTCATCTAAATAGACAACTACTGTTCTATTAATTAACCCTTTGAAAGCGATATCCATCGCCCTCTGGAAAGTGGCTCCTGCATTAATGAGTCCGAAGGGCATCTTCTGATAAGCATATGTTCCCCATTTTGTTCTAAAGGTGGTCTTGAGTTGGTCATCAGGGTGAACCAGAATTTGATTATACCCTGAAAATCCGTCCAAGAAAGACATTAATTCTGAACCGGCCACTGATTGGAGTATCTGCTCCATAGTGGGTAATGGGAAATTATCTTTTAGACTTGCCTTATTTAAATTCCTGAAATCAATACAAATTCTTATGTCGCCATTCTTTTTTCTGACTGGTACCATATTGGAGACCCAATTCGAGTGTCGTACAGGAAAAATAATCTTAGCTTTTAAGAGTTTGTTGAGTTCAAATTTAATCTGACTCTCTAAGTTTGGGTGTATTTTTCTTAATTTTTGTTGAATTGGTTTCTGCTCGGGAAGCATTGGGATAGTGTGCTGAATAATAGATGTGTCATAAGTTTTCAGATCATCATATCTCCAAGCGAACACATTTTTATTTTTTCGTAATAGACTAATAAATGCTCCCTTTTCCTCTATAGAAATTCCCAATCCTAAGTTAATATTTTGAGGATTTTGTTCGGTGCCAAGGTTTATTAATTCAAACCTTAAGGTAGAGCTCTGAAGTTTTGTATTAGATACAGGTTTGAACCTGTCTTTAATATCGTAGAGGTCTTCAAGCTTTACTACACGCTTAGGGATTGAATTTTCTTCATGTTTACCTTGCATTTGAGTATCATGCTCATCTTCCTCAATTATTTGATTGTCATAGGACTTTTCAGAGGTCAGAAATTGTAAGATGTCTTCATCATGGTTAAACACTCTCCAATTGGTTACATTATCTGGAATGGATGGCCTAAAAAGTAATTCAATTGAAAACCTATCGGGACTAAAGTCCTCTGAAGGGAGCAGCTTGGAAGCGACATTGGCCAGCAAATCGGCTGCGGAGTTCTGTGCCCTGGGTATGGAAGATATATTGAATGCTTGGAAATGGGAGGTAAGACAGCGATTGATAATGCTTGAGATGGTTCGAAAGACAATGGATTGTATTCCTTACCTGCTTGAAAATAATTTCAGAGTCGCCAAAAACCTTTAAGTACTGAACTTTGAGGCCGATTGCTTTGTATAGTCCTTGGACAAGCGCTTCGTACTCGGCTGTGTTATTAGTGCATTCAAATTCTAATCTACAAGACAACATTGTTTTTTCTCCTTGTGGGCTGACCAAAATGCATCCTGCTTCTGATCCTTCGTTGGACTTAGATCCATCAAAATATAAAGACCAAAATAATGAATTATCTACAGTTTTTGTTACAACATTCTCAGTAACATTCACGCATTTAGACCTGTTGGTCTGTGAAAATTTTTCGATTTGTGATGCGAAATTATCAACTGAGAAATGGGATTGCTGGGCAACATAATTGCCGAAAAATGACTCTGAAGAATAGTTTCCTAGGATATTATTGTTGAACGTGACTGGCTGGTTTTCTTGCTCAAATTCTGTAACAGTATGGGTCATATGTTTCTCTCGATCAATCCTTATTTGATTGGGCTTGCCCTTATAGGGGAGCCACATATGTGACCAATTGGTGGAGATATACCCATGGAGTTTTTCTGACCAATCCCTGCTTAAAATTAATCCATAAAATTCAGGTATATCGGCGATTAGAATATCGATCCTTTGGACAATTCTTGGATCTGCCGATAGTCTAATTGTTACAGAGTTTATTTCTCCTAATACTTGAACTTTAGTTCTATCTAACTGCACGATGTGAATAGAAGACTTCTGGGGCTCTATATTCAGTTTGGAACAAACTGAAGCAGGCATTATATTGGAAGATGCTCCAGAATCAATTAAGCAGTTGTGCAGATTCCGATTATAAATTTCATAAGTCAGGAGGAAAGGAGGGGTATGGGAGTTTGATCTATCTCCAATCAAAATTGTGTCGGTTGCCTCAACTCTACCAACAGGAGGTTGTCCTAAGTCACTTGCAGCTTTAGTGGTGGGAAGTGGGGAAGAAGGGACAACGTTAAATTCTTTGAGTAGTAATTTCTGCTGATGTTTTAATTTACTAAGTTCAAACATGGTAATGTTTTCCTTAGTTTTCTTCATGTCATCGACAATGTTGTAATCCATCGAATCAGAAATTACTAAAGTCTTAGGTGGTGAAGGTGTAGTAGAAGATGATGGCTGATTGTTGGATACTGTTGCGGCTGGTTTTCTAACGGGTACCTTTTCTTTTACAGTATTGGTTCCGGCACTCCTTTTCTTAGGATTAGCTTGGACAGTTTCGGGAGCACCTTTACTCCTTGTAGTGACAGGAAAGGCTTCTTGTTTGGAATAAGTATCGGAATTAGGGAGTATAAAGTCCCACATTCCGTGACATTCAACTACTTCCTCTTCTTCTCCTTCCGATGGTATAACTGTTTCTTCCTCTTCTTCTTCCTTAGGATCTGAGTCTGCATATGATATAACATTAGGGGGTTTGGACTCAGGTTTCTTGAAATTCCTATATGGTTTCTTCGTTGAGGATTCTGATACTTGTTTCTTGATTTCAACCATTTCATTCGACATAGTTTTAAGGACTTTTTGAAGGCCCTCCATGTCATATGGATCCTTAATGTTCTTTTTCTTAGAGTCGTCTTTAAAGGACACTTTTTTAGATTTTCTTTCTTCCAAGGCAGTTTTCTTTTCTAAGGCGATTACACTTTTTTCTACTGCGAGTGCTTCCTTCATATTCTCGGCTAATGTGGTCTGTTTGGCCCTATCAACGAATATAGCAATGTTTGAAGGCAAAGCGGTGATATACCACTCGCTTCTAACTTGTTCACTTGGTTTATCATCAGTGGGGATCTTATTCAAGAGTTTGTTAAATCTGGAGTTGAACTCCTTGATGGGTTCTCTTGATTCAATCCTTAAGTTTGAAAGATCATGGACAAGTGTAGCTAAGGATCGTTCATCACCATATTTGGTGAGAAACTGTTCCTGGAAGATATTCCAACTCGTGATGGATCCAGAGGGTAAGGAAAAATACCAAGACCCTGCAGATCCTTGTAGTGAATAGGGAAACAATATTACTAGCACATCTTCTTCAGTGACTCCCTCTAGATTGACTGACACCATAAAATTATTAATATGTTCTTCTGCAGAAGTTCCAGCATCTGGATTGAATTTGGGTAACCATTTTTCAGGGTAATCGGGTAGTGGATGTAAAGGTGCAGGCATAGTAACTGCACCAGGACTTCTCCATGGTCTTTGGGCCATTTTAGGATTACCAACGTTCTCTTGTGGTGTTCCAGGTGTTTGAGGTGGAGGCGGAAGTACTGACTAAAAAGATTGTGATGCTTGAGATGAAGTCCCTTGGTGAACAACTATATGAAGTGGTGATGTGGGTGTATGACTTTGCACAGGTGATGATGAAATGGAAGATGATGGAGAAAGGGTATCGCTACCAGAACCTTCAGTTGTATTTTTGATCCTTTTCCTTTCGGGTAAAGGAAATTCAGGTG
>APFE030297626.1:0-23249 GCA_000404065.3 Pinus taeda
GGGCTCCGCCCCCCCTCTAACCCCCCGGTTCACTACGTAGGTTAGTCGTGGAAAGAATATAACACAACCCAACACCATTCCCTCCTGTGACCCCCCCGCGCATGGGATAGCCATGGAAAGAATATAACACACACCCAACATTTTCCCACTTATTGTTTTCTTTCCACATGGGGCAATTGGAGAGAATAGTCATTGATCTAGCCCTGCAACGCCCATTGTTTCTCTACACCAAGAGAACTTCTCAGTGCTCACAGACTTTGTCAATGCATTTACAATATTATTCAAAGTGTCCACCTTTATCGAAAACACCTTTTTATCCTCAACCATATTCCTCACAAAGTGATATTGAACATTAATGTTCTTTGTCTTTGAATGGTAAGCAGGGTTCTTTGCTAAGAAAATTGCACTTTGGCTATCACAGCCTATCCTTATAGCTTTCTATACTAACCCCATACTTGAACACAATCTCTACAACTAAACTTCTTCTTTGCTTGAATGAGTGTCTGCCATGTATTCTACCTCTGTAGTTGAAAGTTCCATTACAGACCCTCTCTTACTCATCCATCTGACTGCACCTCCAAATAGGTTAAATACATACCCACTTATAGATCTTCTCTGATCTAGATCTCCAACCCATTCTGCATCAACAAAGCCATGGATGTCAAAAAATTTGCCCAATCCTGGTCTTCCTTGGTAGCACAAACCCTAATCACTAGTGACACTCAAATACCTGAAAACCTACTTCACTGTTGTCCAATGCTCCCCCCCTAGTTTTTCCATAAACCTGCTCAATACTCCCATTACATGTGCAATGTTTGTTCTAGTACATACCATTGCATACATCAGGCTACCAACTGCACTTGCATATGGAACATGGGACATATCCTCTTCCTCTTCTTGTGTCTTGGGAAACTGTTCAATAGATAACTTTATACCTACAGGAATAGGAACCTTCACTGGTTTACTATCCTCTATATTAAACCTCCGTAGTATTGTCTAGACATGCTTCCTTTGGTTTAACCAGAGATTCTTTTTTTCCCAATCTTGTTTAATTTTCATGCTCAAAATATAGTTTACAGCACCAAGATCTTTCATGTCGAATTTGGAGGACAATTGGGTCTTCAAATCTTGGATAATTTCTTTGTCATTTCCAACCAGCAACATATCATCCACATACGAGACCAAATAAATAACACAGTCACCATTTAATTTAAAATACACACAGTGATTTGCTTTACTTCCGGTGAAGCCAAGTCCCCATATAAATGTATCAAATTTCTGATACCACATCCTTAGTGATTGTTTTAACCCATACATAGGCTTTTTTAACTTGCATACCAATTCTTTCTTACCCTTCACCACAAAGCCTTTAGGTTGCTTCATGTAGATCTCTTCTTCCAAATCCCCATGAAGAAAAGTTGTCTTCACATCCATCTGTTCTACCTCAAAATCAAAAGCAACAACAACATATAATAATAATATAATAGAAGCTACCTTGGCAATAGGAGAAAAAATATCACTAAAATCAATTCATGGCACTGGGGAATAACCTTTTGCTACCAACCAAGATTTGTATTTCTCCACCTTGCCTTCTACATTCATCTTATTCTTAAACACCCATTTGCTACTAATGGGTTTCCTTCTAGCCGACAAATCCACTAGATCCCAAGCCTCATTTTTGTGCAAAGATGTCATTTCATCAATCATGGCCTCTTTCCAGAGTTTACCATCCTATGAATCTACTCCTTACCTCATAGTTATGGGATCATCATTAGTAATCGATAAAGAAATATTTGAATAGAAAGAAGATGGACTATACCTTTCTGGTTGCCTTCTTTCTCGAACTGATCTTATCACATATGGGGTTTGTGGCTCTTCATCTTCTCGTTCCTCTTCTGCTGTAGAGTCTTATTCTTCCTCCTTTAGCTCAAAATCTATCTTCTCAGGTTCCTTTGGTAGGACTTCATGTTTAATAAAATATTTCACCTCTCTAAACACCATATCTTGGATGTACACAACCTTCCTTGTTTCTGGGTTCCAAAGCTTATAACCTTTTAAAATATCCAACTTTGTTCTTTTCTCCCTTGGAACATGTACATATGCATCACATCCAAACACCCTTAGATCTGAAAGAGAAAGTTTCTTACCAGTCCATACCTCTTGTGAAGTCTTATCCTCCAACACTAATGGAGGTGATTTGTTGACCATGTAACATGAAGTCTCCATCGCCTCTACCCAGAATTCTTGTCCTAACCCATTTACACTAAGCATGATTATTGCCTTTCCATCAACGTCTTGTTCATTCTTTCTCCAACTCCATTTTCAAAGGTGTGTATGGAATAGTATTCTTCCATGCTATACCACAATTCTTACAAAACTCTTCAAATTCCTTCTTGCAAAACTCTCCATCGGTATCTATCCTCAACACCTTTATCTTCTTCTCTGTCTGGTTTTCCACCAGAACCTTAAATTCTCTAAACTTGCAAAGACTTCAGATTTCTTCGTGAGGAAACATATCCATGTATTCATTGAGAATTCATATATAAATGATACTTTGTACACAAACTTACCCAGTGATGGAACCGACAGAGGCCCAAACACGTCACTATGCACAAGCTTTAATATCTGTTTCACCCTCTTAGCACCATAGGGGAAACTCACCCAATTCTACTTCCCATATACACAAATTTCGTAGAAATCAAAATCTAGAGAGAAATTAGACATACCTTCTACCATACCATTACCATTAAGTATTTGAAGGCCCTTCTCTCCAATATTTCCAAGCCTTTGATGCCATAGCATTGTCTTTTCTTTAGAGTCCACTAGATTTTCTGCTCCACTTTTAAGAACCACAGAATTGTTGCACCCATCAATAACAGTGCTATCCTAAAGCTTGCACAGAGTTCCAATCTGAACTCCCTGCATCAATACTAGCGCTCCCCGAACCATCTTGCATGTTTCTTTCTCGAACACTGTTTTTACACCTACATCATTCGTCTTGCTTACAGAAATCAAATTTATCACCAATGCAGGGATATGAAGAACACCCAGAAGTTTTCTAATCCTTCTACCTTAGAACTTCAACTTGACATTTCCACGACCAATGATTCTAGCCTTCCTATCATCCCCTAAGAACACATCACCACCATCATATTTCTCATACTCGCAAAACCACTCTCTATGGGCAGTGAAGTGAAAGGATGCACCTAAGTCAATCAAGCATGCCTCATGATCTACATGCGTTCTTGAAGAAGAAACCAAATACACATCCCCACCTTCATCTGAGGTGTTTTTCACCTCTTTAGAAGGAGCATCATTAGATCCCTTTCCTTTCTCAGGAGATTTATATTTACAGTCCCTTTTGAAGTGACCTTCCTTTCTGCATTTCCAACACACCTTTATAGGTTTTCCTGGAGATTTAGATCTCCCACTCAAGGACTTATTTTTGTTTATGTTTTGGGACCATCCTCATATATACAAGGCATCACCATTCTAGCCCTCCATATTTTTTTATCTCATCTCCTCCGACAACAAGGATGAGACTATTTCATCAAATTGCACGGTACTTGCATTACTACCTATTGCAACAACTAGACTATCCCATGAATCTGGTAGAGAACACAACAAACTGATGCACTTATCTTCATCTGAAATTTTAATATCAACAGATAATAATTGGTTTACCACGATATTAAAGGCGTTCATATGCTCTTTCACCGAGTCTCCGTCTTTCATCCTCAGGTTATACAACTCATTCCATAGGAACAGTTTATTGAGTAGAGACTTAGATTGGTACAAAGTCCATAAATTTTCCTACAAAGCCTTCACCGAAGATTCCCCTAATACATTCAAAAATATTGAACCTAAGACACATAATCATATTGTGCTCTTTACCTTCCAATCAAACTTCGCCTAGTCTTCAGCTGACATTTCTATTGGTTTAGTACCCGGATCTACCACGATCCACTGATCTTTATCCACCACCATATCCTCCATCTTGAGTTTCCACAACTCAAAATAATGACCATTAAATTCCTGGTTTTCTATCTTTTCACTGCTTGCCATCTTCTTTCACCACAAGAATCGATCCCGTAGATCTCCCAATGAACATGGTCTACCACAGGCCCGAGCAAAACCCCTCGACAGAAAAGGCATCCCCTTGAAGCTGAAATAACTCTGATACCAAATGTAGGTTTTAACCCTGTACAGAAATTGCATACATACAAATTCTAAAAAACAGAAAGTAAAAAACGGTGAGAGCATAAAACATAAAACAAATATACATAGAGATTTTCCCCTGGATCGAAAAACTTGGACTACCAGATTGATTTTTCATTATATTCCTTTCAATGTTACAATACATATATATACGTGCTGAAGCATCCATAAATCCCAATCCATTAACCTTGGATTGGAATATAACCATAGTTCCCTTGACAGGATCTACAAAATACCATGGACAGAAAACTATCATGTCCAAAACCATGTGTGAAATCCATGTACAAAACCATAGGTAGGTTTTCCCACCTAATATAGGGTCCAAAACACTTTTCCTTGGCGCACTATATCAGACCCTGTACAGGGGGGCTACTGCCCCCCTACATACTCCCCAACAGGGGGGTAGCCACCTGCCCATGATCCCCCTGATGTTCCCAGTGCAACGTACAGGCGGGGCTACCGCCCCCACGTGAGTAGGGTAATTGTGGAAAGAATATAAGACACACCCAAAAATTCTTTCTCTAAGGTCAACCTACAAGTGAACAATCTTTCTCTCTCCTCAATTAGAAGCTCCGTCCCAGACTTAGTCAATTTATTCCTCTACTTGAGACCATGTTTCCTTGCACAAATCCTAAGGAACTAGCCCCTAATTTTTATGAATTTTCCTACAACTATTTGTGCAATTCCCAAGGATTGATCATCTAACTTCATCCAACACCTGTAAATTCAAACTATTTTACAACTGCTTGTTACAATGACTTGGAATCTCCACCATAATTGAGGAACTCGAATTCCTTGCATGCACTAGCTATTTTGTGTTGATTGATCAGTTAACTAGATGATCATTGAGTTTGATTTTTGTCCCACTGCACAACTTTCCTTCCACTAGTTCCATTAACTATTAGAACTATTTTAATTGAACACAATTGGAAATAACTGAGCTAGATTACTAAAATTTGGCAGTTATACATTATTAACTAATCTCCAAGCCCTCCAACTTAAATTTACTGGGCTAACTGAGTAACAAGAGGCATGTCACCTTAGATAACTACCTCCAAGTTGTCTGTTGATATGGAAATTTGAATTTTATCAATTTTACCAAGGCAAAGTTAAATTGAGACTTTCTTTCTACACTTCTCAACATCCCAGTCTTATTTTCCATAATCCTTAGGAAAAGTATTGGTTCTATGTTATATCTCCCTTGGATATAATCAATTTCATCATATTGATACTACCTATGTAATTATTAACATCTTACCAAAATTAATATAAATTTTGAAGTCCAAATATCTGCTAGGTTTCTTGACTTTTGAGATCTCAAAATCCCAATTATCCTAGCTCTATTTCATAGCTATGATTTCGTCAATTTGCTCCAAATCCTTTTCTATATTCTAAGTCTTCGTGTGTTGATTCCCCCTGCATTTTTTTCTTAGGTTCCTCAACAAAAATTATTCGTAGTTTTCTACGCTACTTTTTTATTCCTCTATCACCAACTATCCTTGGAAATTTCTCTTTGTATCTCTCTACTTCATGATAAATCACTCTAATTTTCTCTGCTGGCTACAAACTTCCTCTAATAAATTTTCAATCCCCAAGGAGTGTACTATCACTTTCATACCACTTGACGCAGCCCTTCAGGTTTCTGTTGGTTTTCTTCTTTATATTTCTCTTGATGTAGCCAAGATTATCAAAATACCATTTGTCCTTCATAGAAATTGTTGGCATGATTGTTCCATCCCAAAACTAAACTCAGTTCGTGCAAACCATTAAATGACCTAGTTCTTAGTTCTCAATGGTTATCCTTTCATATCTCTTGTGTTTGTGGACTAGAATCAATGGCTTAGCATGCAGGAAATAAGACCTTTCATTTATGTCATTCAATGTTTTGTTGTTGTAGAAAAAAGTGCTAAACCCCAAAGTTCTCATGACCGAATCACTTACCCTCAAGGCACTTCAACTCTCATATTTATCTGTGACCAAAATGAATCCAAATATGTTCACATTAGATCTAATGATCTAGAAGGATATAGATCTACCACGTTCTTAATGCGTCTAGATGTTTTGAAAGTTAGCTATATCCTTTTCACCTTGGTTTGGGGTCCATGCCGAACATAAGCTTCGACCCATTGGTCTCAGACATTTGTTTGAATCTAGATTTATTGAGGCTTGAATGACTTTATTCATCCGATTTTTCAAGGTTGTAGGGTCCACACTGGTTTCATCCCAGTTTAGAAAAAATTAGTGATCTATGGCTTTTAATAGTGAAGGATTCTACAAATGGCCCAAATTGTGCCAAGCTCAAATATACTTTGTACTCTGTCCCACTCTAGTCTAGATTCCAGGATGCTTTAACTTGGGATTTTTTTTATATCTTCTAGATTTTAAAAGGCTTGGATTTTTTCAACCGACATACTTCATAACAGAATCTACCTTGGTCGGTTTATTGATGGACTTCCTATAAACTTTGAACTTTGACCTGAATCTGTAGTTTAAAACATTTCTTCCAGAAAATAATAAAGACTTATGTGTGGGGAACTTAGATTGTTCTGGAACTATAACACTTCAATCTGATTCCATTGTAACAGTCATGAATCTATAAAATGATATGGTCAATACACAATAATCCTAAATGAACCACAATTTATGGTCTTAAGAACATCCCCATGATTTTCCTCGCTTACCAACCATTACACATTCCCTTCATTATCTCTTCTCTCGCACCTAAGAGGATTTCTTCTCCCAATAAAATCACACACTCACACTCTATGGTTCAAGCATCTCCTAGAGAATTTATATGATTACAAGAGAACACTAATTAAGATCATTCAATTGAACATAATAGATTAGTTACAAAGAATTTCATATGGGCTTGTTTCTTGAGTTATCTGAGCTACTTGAGTTCTGCTCCATGAACTCTAATATCTCGTATTTCCCCGTGATCTCTCCACCTCTAATTGTACATATATAATATTATATTAACTAGAAAATATCATAATTGAAGAAAATATAATTTTCACATTTATCCCAACAACCTACACCTCAACATGAGATTTAATAAATTTACAAAGGTCAACTTGGCCCAAAACACTAGCTCATCAAGCAACCTAACAACCTATATTCCTCTAGAATTGTGCAACTGTAATTACATCAAATTACCCACTTTTATAAATTAAATTAGAGAGAAATGCCTTTCCCTTTGGATATTTTCATGACCCCCTTGGGTCTAATTAAAATGGGTTACTTATGGTTCATTCTCCCACATCACGAATATGAAATAACATCACAATGTGTCAGATAACAAATGCCATCACAATGTGACACACAATAAACATTGTCGCAATGTGACAAATAATAAAAAAACGTATAAACGTGGTGAGTAATAAACATCATCATAATGTGACACAACAAATGACATCACAATACAATGAATGTCAAATGTTATCACAGTTGGACAAAAAGATGATGTCGCAATGTGACTAAAACCAATAAAGACCATTTTCAACCATGTTCAACGAAGTCAACCATGGTCACATGTAATAAATTAAAATCAATTATAAACAATAAGGTCATCCCTGGTCAACATGGTAAAGATGGCCAAACCATAGTCAATAATGGTCTACATTGTCAACATGGTTAACGTTGTTTAACCATGGTCAACGATAGTTAACATGGACTTCATGGTTAGCCATATTCGACCAAATTCCTCTATAAGTAAGTGCTTAAAATTATTTCCTATTATGTTTGGGCATCCTTATGTCGATTGTGAATTTTGGGAATATATTGGAGTTTGATGGTTAGGAGGCGGGTCAATTGTTTGACCTATCACTTGTCCATCAGATTCCAAGATAATCCCAGAATCTACAATCGACATAAGTTTAAGAACTATTTTAAGCCATAGTCAACCTTGGTTGAGTAAGCTCAACCATGGTCAAGTTCAACTATATTCAACCATATTCAACCATGTTCAAACAAATTCAATCCTGGTCAACCATGTTCATCTATGCCCAACCACATTCAACCATGGGTATCATCATTAAAAACTATTTACATTGATGATCAATGTAGATAACCACATTCATGTTTTACTATAAGTCAGCCATATTTAACGATGATCAACCATGGTCAACCCTTGTCAACTATTTTTATCCATAGCCCAACAATGTCAGACATAGTCAACCATGATATACTAATCCATCCCATGCACATTGACCATCAACTAGCATAACACACAATAAAGTGGTCGATATATGTCGATTAATGTCATTTTCCACTTTTTAAAATTATTTGCATTAAAAAGTGTATACGGAAAATGGAAAATAATGTCAATCTACATATATCTACCACTTTAATAATGTGGTTTTGTGAATTAATTTAAAACAAATAATAAATTTGTTCAATAACTTTATAAATTTTACCTATAAATATTAATATTATAATATATATTTTAAATTATTTTAATGAATTAATAAAATAATATTTTTTAATATATATTTTAAACTATTTGAATGATATTAAACGAATAATTAAGTTTTTCGGGAAATTTTTTTTTATTATAGATATTTCCAAACCAATTTTCTGTGTTAACTTTTTCCAAGAATGTTTTCTACGTTAACATTGTTCAAAGAGTGTTTGTTGAATAGTTATAGATTATCGATGTAATTTGTTTTGCACTCTTTCTCTCTCCATTGCAAATAGTTGTTGCATGGCCATCAACTAAAGCATACGGAAAAATGGGGACAACAAGGATATGGGGACACATCAAACACAAAGTGGTGCCAACAAGGCAGCAAATCCCTCTCAACTCTTATATTGAATAAATTATGAACATCGTTTGTGTTTACATGGTTGATTGTTTTTTATGTATGATCCAAAAAAAAGTTAATAAATACTTTTGTAGGCCTTAGATGATGATTTTGGACTCTTAATGTTATATATGGATTTATCTTGACATCATTGAATAGTTGACAAAATAATTTGCCTGAGATAATTGGGTAGGCTTATACTCGTCTATAAATAATTTGGAAAAGATACACGATTTCAACTTTAGACGATTTGCGTCCATTGTGGTGTTGATCCTTGCTTGAAACCACACCTCTTCTATATAAATAATGACCACAAGGTGAGAAAAGGTGAGCATCGATATATCTCGATCATGTTGGCCTATATTTTATTTGGCACCCACATGAGTATACAGGTCGGTAATCTATGGTGTACGAGTCATGTAACAATAATAAAAATTCAATATTTCCTTTCAAGCCTTTATCAACTGCCTAATATTAGGAGCTAAAACATAAATTCACACACAAAACATACGCGAGCTGCGACTTTTTTATTGATCACACAAAATTTAATACTTACAATGAATTTGATGAACGATATTTAACCTTTTGTAACTAGCGACTTGCCTAAAACATATTGACATGCATACACACTTAACTTAGTTAACTCACACTCTAAATATGGATTGCACTTAACTCTTCATCCATCACTTGACTTGCCTCAACACTCAACATTCAATTAACCGACTCTCTAATTTTAGTCAACTATTCATGTGGGATTAATTACAATTTCTAACACTCCCCCTTAATTACGACCGCATGATTCGACATAACTCAAACACGACTCAACATGAATCAACTATCCCTGTTATGCTTAAAATCACTAACACATGCCCGCTAGTCTATGTCTTAGCTAGACTTACAACGACTCAAGACTTTCACAAATTTGCATTTTCTTTTTCTCTTCTTCCAAATTTTAAATCATCGAATTGCTTCATTCTTTGTTGCACTTTCTTGTTGTAGGCTCCATATTCCTTTACTCGTCGTTACTTCAATTTTTCTTTGACTTTTCTCGAATTTGTGCTGAAAGACAATCTGATCTTATCTAGTACACCTTCCCCTTGAAATATTTGTTCAAACATGGACTTCTGCCATAACATTGCATTTTCAAACTGTCTTATTTTATTTGCTTCTTGCACTTCATATTCCTTACTTTCTTTCTACTATATTTCTTGATAGCAGAATCTTATCTCTTCTTGACTCCATTGCTGAAAAATGGTTTGAGTGCATTCATTTTTGTCTTCAGAAACATCCATATCATTCATTTAACTTTCATCATGAGGTACTGTTGCTTTTTTCCTGTAATCTACACACTCAAGATCATTATTCACCATTTCATTCGATTATTTTATTCCAGCAACTGATTTGAGACTCACATCAATTTGTTCTATTGGTTTTTGAATCCATTCTTCAATGAGCTTCAAATTTGCATCAAAATCATTAACAGCCTTGCTTTCCACTTCTACTCCCATGCTATTTTGAACACCTGCATATTCGAAAACAATGTTAAAAACATCTTTAATATGATTCTCTTTAGTGAGAGCTTCCTTCCATACATCTTCCTTCTTTTCAATTACATGGAAGTTGTCTTCCACTGTTATGTTGTTAGTGCATATTCTCATAAAAAACTCTTCAATCACTTTATCTTGTTCTTTATCATCAACTACTACTAGATGACATATTGTTTCATGAAAAGTTCCAGCTGCTTCATATCTTGCTACTATAGTGGCAACTTCAACCTTTAATTCTTCATCAAACATGGCGCTTATCATATTACCACAATCAATCCCTGTTTCAAAAAAGAAAACAAACATACCATCAACATAATGTTTATACACGCTATGGTGGGATATAAGAGCATGCAAGTGCTCATTGCCAATTTCATTGACAATTTCAACTTCACCAAACCCATCGACTGTGGTTGGTTGCACCAATCCACATCTAACTTTCCAGTCATCATCCACATGTGTCTCATCACAGTGGAGTTCACCATCATTTGCATCATCCACACTAATATGGATTCCTTGAGCATTTATATGCTCTTTCTCTGCTTCACATACAAAAGCTTCAACTTCTCTCTCTGCAATCTTTGCTGCATCTTCTTCATCCATATGCATGCTTTCATAATGGGTTTCAAATTTATGGTCTTGACAACCATCATCCACTTTTGAGTGACATTTTCCAAGCTCTGTTGTCCTCTTAGAGTCTTACTCATCTACTCTCGGATTTGTAGTTGACTTCTTTGCTTGTGACATAACCTGTCGCTGTGTGTCAATTTCCTTTGTGTCAAACTCTGCTTCCAAGATCTTCCATGCTTGCTTGGAAGCTGTAGCTTTTGCTACCTTGCACAAGTATTTCCCATTCAATGTCTGTTTTATAATAATAATAATAATAATTAATAATAATATCCATTTTTAAGGTCACAGCCAAGCCAGACACCAAATTGGTGTATGAGACCCCCTTGTTTGTGGGACAAGGGAACCACCTCCGCGCAGTGATTTGACTGCTAAGTCTACGAAGGCATACATACTCTACCCCCCTCTGGTTTTGAACCTGTGACCTCTTAGGAGGAAACACATGATGTTAACCATTAGGCCCACTCAAGCTGTATAAAATTCAATGCTAAAGCATTGCATACTTCATCATATGGGTTATTAGATTCGTACTCAATTAACTCTTTAGCTCTAAGAAATGTTAAATCTTGACAACCCAATGATCAAAATATTTCCCTCTAAACATAGGATGTTGTAGCAGATCAAAGCTACACCAATCGCCCTCAATTTCTTCTTTGTCTTCTGCTATAATTCTTAGTTTATTGGCTATGACCTGAACCTCTCTAACCATGGCAATGAACTTTGCCTTTTCTTTTCTTTTCTTTTATTTCTTTCCTCTGTTTTATAGTTGTTTTACTGATTGCATGAGGTTGTCTTCCATATTACCCCCCAAAACAAATATAATTTTCAATATACACCCCGTAAGGCACAATCTTCACCTAAAACACTATCATGCTTGACAAAAAAAACAAATTTTTCCAATTAACAACCTTTTGCAAAAACCCAAAAAACTTTTTTCAATCAAAAACCTTTTCCTTGTAATAACTTTTTATATTAAAAAAACCTCTTAAAAACACTCCCTTATATAATAAATATTTTAAAAACTCCCTTATATAATAAATATTTTTCCAAAAAACTCTTTTATATAATAAATATTTTTTCAAAAATCCTATGATTCTTTCTTTTTATATAAAAAAATCTTTGATTTTTTTTTAAATCCTTATAAACATTTTATATAAAAAAACACTCCTCTTATACATCACTTATTCATATAAACCTTCACGTATTCAAAAAGAGCCCCTTTTAAAAATCTTCGAATATTTTAACGAAATCTCATGAGTCAACTGTCACCACGTGACTTCTTTTAAACAAATTTTCGTGGTCGTTTCAGTGGGTTAACGCGGCCTGGGATGATTGAGGCCGGCGTGCTAACTCTCTTGACGGCAATGATAACCAGCGTTAGCTCTAACGCTACAAACGTTAAAGGAAAACTTCGTGCTCTATCTATTGTGTCATGTTTCTAATTCTTTTTTCTTTTAATTGGCCAAGTGCGGTATCACCTAAGTAACCAACATTTTCCATTATTATGTTACTTTACGAACTACACTTTCAAACATTCATATTAACCATGAAATACTTTATAATGTGCGGAAACCATCATAAATAACATAATAAACAACAATAAGAACACCAACAATATGCAAGAGAAGATCTTTTATTATACATGTGAGAAATAGTACAATGGTCGGGAGCGTCGCTCCACCGGCGGGGATAACCGAGGTTGGGGGCCCGCCCGTGCAAGAGCGCACGGCGGTCACCTCCGCAACCTTCACCGTAATATATCCACCATACAACAATACCAACGCAACTCTACCCGAACGGGCGGGCGCGCCCGTGCACACCCGTAGGACCTCAACCTTTGTGTTCACTCGGCGGGCGGGCGGTTCACTCGCGCCCTCGCCCTACACCTCCAAACGCCGAACGACCGCATTTCCTCTCGCCCGAATCGGCGGGCGCATCATCGAACGCCCTGTGGTAGAGGACTGCGCTTCTACTCTATTGTGTGATGGATCAATGCGATGTCGATTGATCGATGGATGATCCAAATGATCGTTTCTCCCTTGTGTTTATACGCTTGGTTGAGCGGCGGCCTGTTGTCCGGCCGACTCACCAACGCGCCCAACCGCCATGTCTATAACCACGTTTGCGATGGTATCGTGTCGTTGGCCTGCCCATGGTGCGGGACCGCCCCACCGATCCACCCAACGCTGACCATCACGTCTCAGTCGGCTTAAGGATGAGCGTTCATCGACTCGCCTTATAAGCATATGAGCGCCAACCCGCCTACACTTCCGCGTGTTGCCCTTGGTCGCTCACACTTCTTGCCTTAGTCACATTTCTGCGGAGGTGGGCACGCACCCCTGGTCACCTAAGGATCGCAAGGCATTACATCCTCCCCCACTGGAAATCATTGTCGCCCTCGACAATCCCGATTGCCTCATTATCTTCCGTTCATACTTCGCAATCTTCTTCTTCTATCTTCCAAGCGAGTCCTCTGATTCCCAACTCTCCTCTTCCAGTGCATTCTTCCACCTGATAAGGTACTCCAGTTTCATGTGGCAACCAATCCCTGTAGTTCTGAAGCTCAAAATATTCTCCAACTCTAATCCTGGTTTATCCACAATCCCCGCTGGTCCTCTCGGCGGTTCAGCTCTCTCTGGATGATCAGCATCAATTCTGCATCTCTTCAACTGACTAATGTGAAAAACTGGATGCTTCATGTGCATATGGTGCAGAAGCTCCAGCTCATAAGCAACTTCCCCCACTCGCTTCTTCACCCGAAATGGTCCCTCATACTTCCGTGTCAGTTTGCTTGCAGTCCCCTTGGCTGGCTGAAACTGCTCCCCGGGAATCCTGAGAAACACCATATCTCCCACACTAAAGTGTACAACCCATTTTCCCCTATCCGCATACTTCTTCATCCTCCTTGCAGCATCGTGTGAGCGCAACCGTGCCAACTCCAAGCTCTCCTCCCAAGCCTTCATGAACTTCTTCGCATGAGGACTCCTTAAAAACCCTCCTGTCACAACGGTGTGCGGTGCAACAGGCATCTGCCCATTTACCAAATCAAATGGACTGTACCCTGTCGCAGAAATCTTTTGAACATTGTAGCTAAACTGTGCAATATCCAAGAGTTCAGGCCAATTCTTCTGATTAGCCGTCACATAATGTCGCAAGTAGTCCTCCAGTAATCCGTTGATTCTCTCGGTCTGTCCATCTGTCTACCGATGGTAGCTCGAACTCATCAACAAATCTGTCCCAACTAACTTGAACAATGTGGTCCAAAATCCGCCTATAAAAAGCAGATCTCTATCCGACACAATGCTCAATGGCATCCCCCAATACTTCACTATGTTCTTAAAGAACAACTCCGCAGTCCGCTCGGCTCCACAAGGCATCTTTGTAGGAACAAAGACAACATACTTGGAAAAACGATCAACCACGACCATAATCCCATTATACCCCTGAACCTGTGGTAACTGAGTGATGAAGTCCATCGAGACACTCATCCATGGCTTCTCTGGAATCGGTAAAGGCTGCAACAGTCCTCCTTGTCTTTGAGTATCCAATTTGTCCTGTTGACAAATGATGCACGTATGTACATACTCCTCCACATCCTCCCGCATCTTCTCCCAAAAGAATCCTCTCTCCAACAATGCCAAAGAACGACACTGCCCTGGGTGGCCAGCCCACGGAGAATCTTGGCAGTCCTTCAAAAGGTGTCTCCTGAGACCAGATGACTTTGGAACATAGAGTCGGTTTCCAAAGAACAAGTCCCTGTCTCATAGAAAGAACTTTTGTGTCTTCCCTTCCTTTATCTACTTCACTATATTCTGCGCCAAAGTATCGGTTTCAACAATTTCCTTGAGTTTGTTTTGCATCTCTTCTGACATCTAAACCCGAATTCTACTCCTTGCTTCCCGGTCTTCACCCTCCAATGCTGCAAGTTGTCCCTTCCTACTAAGGGCATCTGCTAGCACATTGTGTCTACCCAGTCCATACTCAATAGACATGTCGAATTCTGCCAAGAAGTCATGCCAACGAGCTTGCTTTGCAGAAAGCTTTGGTTGTGATGCAAAATAACTTGCTGCAACGTTTTCAATCTTGACAACAAACGGCTTCCTAATCAGGGAATGCCTCTACACATGAAGACAATGGATGATTTCAGTCATCTCCTTCTCATGAACCGGATACCTCCGTTCTCTATCCTGCCACTTCCGACTTTCATATGCCACCGGATGACCATCTTGCATAAGAACCCCTCCTATGGCAAATCTGAAGCATCAGTGTGTACCTCAAACGGTCTCCCGAAGTCAGGCAACTTCAGTATCAACGTTGTAACCATTCTCCTCTTCAAGTCATCAAATGCCTTTTGACATTTATCCGTCCAACACCACCTCTTGTCTTTCTTCAATAGGTCTGTCAGTGCGAATGTCACCTTGGAGTAACCTTCTACAAACTTCCGTTGGTAGTTGGTCATGCCCAAGAACACCCTCATCTCATGGACATTCTTCGGTTCAACCCAGTCCTCGATCGCCTTCACTCTGCTCGGCTCCATCCGTATGTACCCCTGACCAACAATATGCCCAAGGAACGGAATCTCGATTTGAGCGAACACACACTTAGACTTCTTTAAGAACAACTGATTTGCCCTCAGTTCCTCGAACACCATCGCCAAGTGCTTCTTATGATCATCCATGTTGTCACTGTACACCACTATATCGTCCAAGTATACTACTACGAACGAATCCAAGTATGGTCGTAGAACATCATTCATCAAAGTGCAAAACGTAGCAAGAGCGTTGCACAACCCGAACGGCATAACAAGGAACTCAAAGCTACCATACCTTGTTACTATCGCAGTCTTCTTCTCGTCTCCTTCAGCTATCAGCGCCTGATAATACCGATGCCTCAAGTCCAGCTTGGAAAACACTCGAGCTTTCGCAAGCTTGTCAAAGCAATCAGCAGCCAATGGCAAAGAATACCTGTTTCTCACCATCTGCTTGTTCAATGCACGGTAGTCATAGCGCATCCGTAGCTCATTGGAATCCTTTTTTTGCTGGAACAATACCGGAGCTCCATAAGGGGACCTTGAAGGTCTAATGAAACCTGCATCAGCTAACTCCTTTAGTTTCCATTTCAATTCCTCCAACTCAGGCCCTGATAAACGATAAGGTGCTCTTGCCGGGGGTTGCTTCCCTGGTTCAAGCTCAATGCTATGGTCCACTACACCCCTTGGTGGAAGCTTCTTTGGCAGCTCATCAGGCATCAAATCCACATACTCGATCAGCACATCAGAAATCTCGGCTGGAACAGGCGTCCCCACTCCATCACCTTCGACTCCCTTGAACATCACCGCATATGTTTCCATATCTGACTCTTTCATAGCCTTCTCCAAACTTAGTGCAAAAACATGTTGCACCTTGACTTCCCTCCTTTGCCTATGAGTGGGAAAAGTCCAAGTTTGTGACTGTCCAACCAGCACCACCTCATCACAGAAGGGGACAACAATAGCCCTGTTGCACTTCAAGAAATCCTGTCCAAGCATCATATCAAAGTCATTCATCTCCATCACCGTGAAGTCCAATTGACCCTTCCAGTCTTTTATCTGTACCGGCACTTCATGTGCCAAACCCGCCACCTTAGCTCTAGAGTTCACTGCCTTGACCTCCATGTTCGATGGGAGGATTATCAATCTGACATCTCTTGCCAACTGTGTCGTCATAAAGTTATGAGTGGCCCCTGTGTCCACAAGAGCTTGAATGGTCTTGCCACGGACCATCAATTCTACGAAACCCAGACTGTTCACCTATGATTTCTCCATAACTTGTCCTTGCATACATACCCGTTCACTGAGTTCATTATCAAGCAACGACTTCACCATCTGCGAACCTACTCTGATACCACCTGTCACGCTCCCAATTCTTTTTTCCTTTAATTGGCCGGGTGCAGCATCGCCTAAGTAACCAACATTTTCCATTATTATGTTATCTTACGAACTACGCCTTCAAACATTCATATTAACCATGAAATACTTTATAATGTGCGGAAGCCATCATAAATAACATGATAAACATCAATAAGAACACCAGCAATATGCAAGAGAAGATCTTTTATTATACATGTGAGAAATAGTACAATGGTCAGGAGCGTCGCTCCACCAGCTGGTATAACCGAGGTTGGGCGCCCGCCCGTGCAAGAGCGCACGGCGGTCACCACCACAACCTTCACCGTAATATATCCACCATACAACAATACCAACGCAACTCTACCCGAACGGGCGGGCGCGCCCGTGCACACCCGCACGACTTCAACCTATGCGTTCACCCGGCGGGCGGGCGGTTCACCCGCGCCCTCGCCCTACACCTCCAAACGCTGAACGACTGCGTTTCCTCCAGTCTGACTCGGTGGGCACATCACCGAACGCCCTGCGGTAGAGGATTGCGCCTCTACTCCGTTGTGCGATGGATCAATGCGAAGTCGATTGATCGATGGACGATCCAAATGATCGTTTCTCCCTTGTGTTTATACGCTTGGTTGAGCGATGGCCTCCTGCCCGACCGTCTCACCAATGCGCCCAACCGCCATGTCTATAACCACGTTTGTGATGGTATCGTGTGGTCGGCCTGCCCGTGGCGCGAGACCACCCCACCAATCCACCCAACGCTCACCATCATGTCTCGGTCGGCTTGCGAACGAGTGTTCATCGACTCGCCCTATAAGCATATGAGTGCCAACCCGCCTACACTTGCGCTTTTCGCCCTTGGTCGCTCGCACTTCTTGCCTTAGTCACATTTCCGTGGAGGTGGGCACGCATGCCTCGTCGCCCAAGGATCGCAAGGCATTACACATTGTAACGGGTTGTTTGCTGATACCTGCATGGGTTATAACGCTTTCTGTATAATTTAGAAAGTGCATTATAGCATTAACAAAGAGAAAAAATATATTTATTTTCTGACACGGACTGTTGTTAATTAGTTTACCTAATTTCATTTTGATATATCTGTGACTTTACCTGTGATATCAATTTGTTGGTGTTGGAAAGACAGAAGAGCCAAAAACATAAATTCTCACACAAAATTCTTTTTTTTATTACACAAAATTTGATACTTACAATGAATCGGATAAAGAGTATTTAACCTTTTCTAATTAACGACTTTGCTTAAAATATCTTGACATGCATACACACTTAACTCACATTATAAATAAGAACTGCAATTTACTCTTCATCATCACTCAACTTAACTCAAGGCTCAACACTTAATTAACTGACTCTCTCATTGTAATCAACTAATCATGCTAAAGTAATTACAATTTCTAACCTATTTCACTTTTGTTCAAAGTATTCCACTTTCGTTCAAAGTGTGAGGCAGACTGGTAATTAATTTAACAGTCTCTTGGGTACCAAATTCACTTGTGAAGAATCAAAACGACTGCTGCTACAAGGTGCCAACTAGAGAGGAAGAATATAACTCAGGGTATAGAAAAACGCCTCATATTTGAATGGAACTATATTTCACTTTTGTGCAAAATCACCACGACTGCTGCTACAAGGTGCCAATTAGAGAGGAAGAATCTAACCCATGGTACAGAAGGTCAGGCCAGGATGGTGTATTCATTAGAGAAAACCAATTTTCATTAATTTCTTTTTTTCTCTCAGGCAGTTGGTGAGATTGACTTTTCTATCAATGTCGATCCAATATTCAAAAGTTGAGGACCCCAGAATACGTGTATTTGGGGAGACTGTAGCGGGAAGCCATTTTTCTGGGCCTCGTGCAGAATAGATAGCAATGAAACTTTCGTGGAAAATCCATGTCAGTCCAAAATGCCAGGAGTCAACAAATATATAATGCGGAAACGGAAAATTCGCAAACTCACCGAGGGAAACATCTATATCACAATTGTTCACTATTCAACATGGTCATGGTCTACTGTATTTTTAATCATCAATGTTGTTAAACTAAGTAGTTTAATGGCCATGCTTGTATGTTTAAGGAAAAGAATGGATTATGTAATAATATATTTAACATGCCAAGCAGAGTGATGTTTTTGTTTTTTATAAAGCATGTGCATTTTCGCTTGTAACAAATACAATAACAAGTGGTGAGAGAGCCTGCAAGCTGATAATATGGCCAAAGGAAAATACAGTAACACAACTTTGAAGGATAATGAAGCTGAAAGGGAACGTATATTAGAGTGAAAGAGAAGCCCAATGAACCTGTTTTGTGCTTCAACAAATGAATGGAGTTGGAGATTCACAAACTCCCAGACGTGAATCATTTACTCAAAGAAGGAAAATTATTCAGCGAGGATGTGAAGAAGTAATTTTGTTGAGTTAAAAGATTGGTGGCCACATTAGTAGTTGATTTCGTTAAAAATCACCAAGTCAAAATCACAACATATTCAAGATCAATATGATATTTTTATATATCTATAAAAAACAGATTGAATACATGTAATATTATTGTCTATGAATTTTTGTTTAGAGAGGTGTTTGATAAAAATACTACTTGTGCATTGTGTTGGGGCGATAAATTTGCATCGGACGTTATAGTTTTAATTTTCAAGGATTGATCTCAGTGAAAATACAGATACTAAAGATTCCACTAATTATTAAAAAGGAAAAGAAAGAAACCTGAATATTATTAAAAAAAATACTATATTAAAATAAAAATAACTTTAAAATTAAAATAATAAAAAACAAAAATTTTAAGTTATTAGTATTCTTTTTTATTATTTTTTTTAATAAATTTGATCCAGTAAATTTTATGAGAATTTATAGTATTGACCTATGATATTCATCTTAACTTAAGATCTATAAGTATGAAGGGGTTAAATATCTTGAGATACAAACTTTTTTTGGAGTAAAAAAAAATTAGACCTTCCTCAACATTTGTTAGATCCCCATTTATAATAAATATAAGATAGTGATACTATAAATTAGTTCCCCATTTATAATAAATATAAGATAGTGATACTATAAATTACAGATAAATTTGATAAATTAGGTTTAGATTTGATAAAATATCAAATATATTATGAATATTTCAAATATGATAGGAAAACTTTTCAAAATTAAATCCATTTTTTTCCTATCAATTGAAATTAGAATCCAAATTGGAGTTCGAAGTTGATAACTATGGTGCAGAGGTGTGTAGTGCATGGAAGGAGGCGATGGTGATGCTGGCAGGGCGGCTAGGGGGTGGAGGTGTAAGGGTCTTGTAGTGATAAGATATGGTGGAGGAACCGCTGGGTTGATGGAGGTGGAGATTTGTAATGATCCGGGGAGGAGGAGGCGGGGACCAGGGCAAAGGGGATGGTGTTTGGTGGATACCTTAAGTTAATAGATAACGTCCTCGAAAAGGAATACATTTTCAATGGACCATTGTCGATTGTAGTGGGTAATTTGTTTTAAGGTATAAATTATGCGTGAGCTATGATAAATTTAATAATGATTTCTCTGGATTTAGTATAAAGATATTTTTAACAATATAATAAATTTGTTATACTTTTTCTACTATTTTTAATTCTATCACTGGAACAAGTAAGTGATATTTTTTTATAATAATATTTATATTTACTAATAATAAATCAAAGTATTAATATTTATAATATTATTGATCATTAAAATCTAAAATAATATTATTTTATAAAATATAAAATATTAATAAATTATTATATTTATAAAAGTATATAAAAAAATGTTCATAAAAAAAATTTTATAATATTTGAAACCAACCTAAAAAACTATTCTAAAATGTGAAAAAAAATAAATTATACAAATTAAAATAAATCAAGCTAGTTTGACTCCACAATAAAAGTAAAAACCATTGCTTTTGAATAAATGTAATAATATGTTAGATTGATGTTCTACAAGATGATGAATCTTTCATTGAAAGGGAACGTGTGAAGTAATTCCCAAAATGTGAGATGGTTGCCACGCAATTATTATTAAGAATGTCTTTTATTTGCATGGACATAAAATCTAAAAGTTAGAAGGATGTAGTTCAATCTTTTAAAGATTTATGAGAGAAAAATGAGGTTGTGTAGCACATACTCCCAAAATGTGAGATGGTTGAGAGCAAGTAATGATTAAGACCTTATACTTACATAGAGGTAAAAACTGAACAAGTCAAAGGGAAGTAGTTGAATCTTTTAAAGATTTTTAAGAGGACCTTGAGATTATGATTAAGGAGGCCTTGTAAGAGAAAGATGGGGTTATGATTAAGGAGGTCTTGTAGATTCATGACATAAAAGTTGAACAAGTTAGAAGGAGGTAGTGCAATCTTTTAAGGATTTATAAGAGAAAGATGAGGTTGTGCAACACATGGTGGAAGAAAGGCTAGGGATAGTGGTATTTGTGCCCAAGGATTAAAGATGCAATATTTATTTCCATAGTTGCAAATAGAAAGTTTAATTGCATATAAAACCTAGTGAGACATGCATACCCCTCATAGATTAGAGTAATAGGGCATCTGGGGTTTCATTATTGAATCCAAAAAAAAGTCAAGTTTAAAGAAAAAATATTAAATAAACTTAAGTCAATCCTAAAAACAAAGTTATTTAATATTAATTATAATTCATGGAATGGCTAATAATATAGGGAGTAATAAGCCTATAAATAAACTTGATATTCTTGATTATAAAATTCTTTTTAACTATATAATATTTTTGTTATAATTTATTTTATAAATTATATCATAGCTTATTTGTCTTACATATTGTTACGGTATATTTTATAATTTTATCAGATTTCTAATATTACGGAATTATTCAAGACACATTAGGTATTTTAATTGTCAAAGAATGAATTTTGTGATAATACCTTTCGCATGCCTTTTCTATTATAAATTAAACCACTAGTATAATATGCATTTTTGTTGCTTAGTATCTAGCTTTTATACAAAAATTAATTGATAACTAAATTAAAGTAAAAACAATAACATATATATAAGTATTTTCAACAACGAAAAATATAAATATTAAAAATGAAGTTGCTTTGTTAAATAGTTATATGTTATTTGAATTGATAATCATTTAAATTTATTGATAATGATGATGCAAAAATTATATAGTTAAATCTACACATTTACCTTTTTATTCTTAATTTTTTTGGAAAAAACATAAATAATAATAGTAATAACAACTCGTGCTAAGTGTATTTATTTATAGCTTGTTCCTACCTTATTTTTATGCAAATACATAATAACGCGGAACGAACGACATGAGAAGCGTACGAATTGAAAAGATTTAAAATACACATACGAAGTTAGTTTTATATATATGTATGAGATTCAAAATAATAATAGTATGCCTCTATCACGATCCTGATTGTTGGTGTTTCCATTAGTGCAAAATCAACCATGTTATATTTTCTCGACTCAACCCCCGGGCCAAGATGAAGTCGAGGAAACTGAAATTATTTCTTTTTCTTAACGTAGCAGTCACAAGAAAATTGAAGACGCAGTGAGGTGGATATGACAGAAGCAGCCCAAAGAGTTCCACACAAACCCTAATTGGAACACCGAAACATATAATGGACTCACTTCAGCAAATTTTTACATTGTGAATTGCACAAAGAATGACAATTTCTCTTTTATTCAAAAACTTGGAACCAGAATGACATAAATCAGCCATTTGACTACACACTTAAAAAAATGGCCGTCTAATGACTACCATTACAGATTCCATATGAAAGCTTTATTATATCTTATGATTCACCTGCAGCCCGCTGAATTGCAGAACCCAGAGAATAGTTTTGATGTTGCATAACGATCACACAATCTTTCACTTCATCAATCCTTTGCCTGCAATGCAAAAGATAATAGGATGAATCTCAAATACAAGTTCTCATGTGAACAACAATTGCAGGGATGTAAGCAAATGCAAGAAAGGAGTCATTACCGCGAATTCATGTCATGACAATTTTAATAGATTGACGGTGGTGAAATGTAGTTCTAACGGTAGGGAGGAGGTGGCGGAGACTTGTAATGATACGGTGGAGGAGGAGAGGGGGATGGGGGCGGCGGAGAGTTGTAATGGTACGGCGGAGGAGGAGATGGAGATGGTGGTGGGGGGA
>APFE030297631.1:0-23513 GCA_000404065.3 Pinus taeda
GGTTATCTAGGTGACTTACTGGTACTTGATGATCATTTGATATTTATGGATCCAGTTTGAAAATTTATGAAAAGTGGCCCTTGAAAGAAAAGAAGTAGGGGGTTGTAGCTCCCTTCCAGGAGAGACTGGAAAACGAGAGAGAGTTGTAGCTCTCTGCAGGTTGCAGCCTGCGTATTGGTAAAGGACTGCACCAGTACAAGACCATTGTAAAAGGAGTTTCTGATTTGAAAGAAGATAGAGACATATTGCTGCAGGTGGTTTTCACCCACATTGAGTTTCCACCTTATATCTGGTGTTCTTTGATGTGACTGACTGTTTTTCTTATTCATGCTCATTGTTTTATGGTACTGATATGCAAAAATAATTCAAAGTATAAATAAGGAAGAATTGTTAAAAGGACTAGATAATACTGATTCACCCCCCCTCTCAGTATTATTTTCAAACGTTTTTAGCTGGTCATCTGGATGTACTAAGATCTGATTATAACATGAAAAACCATCCAGGAAAGACATTAGTTCTCAGCCTACAACTGATTGTAATATCTGTTCCACAGGAGGCAATGGGAAATTGTCCTTTGGCAAGCTCTATTAAGGTTGCAAAAGTTTATAAATATTCAAATATCGTCATTATTTTTCCTGACTGGGAAAGGATTGGAGACCCATCGGGAATGTCTGACAGCAAAAATAATCTTAGCTTTCAGTAGTTTATTTAATTCATATTTAATCTTACATTCTAAACTGGGGTGGATATTCCTTAAATTCTACTAAATAGGTCTTTCATCGGATGTCATGGGAATAGTATGTTGAATAATAGAGGTCTCATATGCCTTAAGATCTTCATAATTCCATGCGAGGAAATTTTTGTACCTCTTCAACAAACCTATAAAGGCTGATTTTTCATTTGATGGAAGTCCAAGACCTAGATTAATATTTTGAGGCTTTAGGTCAGTCCCAAGGTTAATCAATTCAAACCTCAGAGTTGAACTCTAAAGATTTGAATTGGTGGGTCGTTTAAATCTGTCTTTGAGGTCATATAAATCTCCCAACTTAACTATAGATTTTGGTATAGCGTTATTGATTGTTTCTTGTTTACTTTGGTTATCATGCTGGTCTTCATCAACTATCTGGTCATCATAAGATGTTTCTGAAGTCATGAAGCTTATGATATCAGGATCATTAGTAAAGTCTCTCTAGTTGGTGATATTATCAGGAATAGAAGGCCTAAAAATCATCAATGGAATATCAGTGAGGGTTATAATCCTTTGGTGGAATAAGCATGGGAGAGACATTAAGTAGGATATCGGCACTTGCATTTTGGAGTCTTGGAATAGAGAAAATATTAAACATTGTAAAGTGACAGGTTAGGTCTTGGACTAACAACTGATAGTGTTTCCAATGTCCTAACAAATAGTTTATAGTATTTCTCACCTACTTTATTACAATTTCTAAATCTCAAAATACCTGGAGGTGTTTGATATTAAGGCCAACTGATATTCAACAGTGTTGTTTGTGAATTGAAATTCAATTTTGCATGCCAACATATTATTTCCCCCCTCTGGACTAACTAATATGCATCTTGCTCCTGCTCCATCATTGGATTTAGATCTATCGAAAAGTAATTTCCAAAATAAATGGTTAACTATAGGTTTATCTACAAAACGTATGCATTTAGAAGTGTCTATTTGGGAAAAAATTTTGACTTGAGATACAACATAGTTTTCTAAGAAACACGAAATGTAAGCATTGAAATTTCCTAGAAATGATTCTACTGAGTAGTTTCCTATGATATTGTTACTATACGCGACTGATTCATTTTCTCCTTCTCACTCTGTGGCTATGTAATTTTTATATTTCTCATGGTAAACCTTATTTGATTTGGCTTGCCATTATATGGAAGCCACATGTGAAATGAGTCAGTTGGAAACTAACCATGAAGTTTTTCTGACTAGTCTCTACTAAGGATTAGGCCATAGAACTCTGGAATATCAACTACAAGTATACCATTCACTTGAAAAACTTTAGGTTTTAATGAATGTCTGATGGTTACTTGATTAAGTTCTCCAACAACTTCGACTTGAGATCAATCTAATTGTACTATACATACAACAGATTTTTGAGGCTGAACATTCAACATTGTACAAACTATTCTAGGTAAGATGTTAGATGAAGCTCCTAAATCAACTAAACAGTTGTGTAAATTCCTATTAAAGACTTCAAAAGTAAGGAGAAATGGAGGATTATGAGACTTAGACCTTCCTCCAATTAGAGCGATGTTGGTTCGATCAATCTTGTTTAAAGAGGTGTTAGGGGCCTTCCCATTTCCTGGGCAGCTTGTGATATCACGAAAATGGGACGTGGTGCAGCAGGTACTACTTTGAGTTCCTTAAGGAGTAGATTTTTCTTTTCCTTCAATTTTCTAATCTCATGAAAGGTGATGTTTTCCCTGGTTTTCTTCATATCACCAAAAATATTATATTCCATTTCTTCAGAAAATATGATATTTTAGGTGAAGGTGAAGAATCCAATTGAAAAAGAGTAGTTTGAGTGGATTTTGGTGAAGAATTCTTACCTGTTGTCTTTTCCCTGGGAGGAGGTATAAGCCTTCCTCTTTAGATATGTTTGTGACAAATCAATAGGGCTTTCACTTTGAGTAACGAGAGGCAATGATTCATGAGTCTCTTCATTGCGAAGGATAAAATCCCACATTCCTTGTAACTTTGGCACTTCTTTGTCATTTATTTATTCTTCACTTTTTCAAACTTCATCCTCCTTCCCATCTAATTTGCCATTTGATATAGCATTTGGAGGTTTAGGATCAACATTGGAATTCCTTTTAAATGGTCTAAAATATTTGTTAGAGGAAGTCTTTGCTACCTATTTTTTGATATCAACCATTTTGTTAGACATGGTATTGAGGACTTTTTGTAACTCTTCAAGATCAAAAGGATCTTTAGGTGATTTCTTCTTGGAGTCAATCCTAAAAGTCAATTTCTTAGATTTTCGTTTTTCTAATGTGTTTTTATTATCTATAGCTAGAATTCCTTTTTCTACAGCTATTTCCTCTTTCATATTTTCTGCCAAAGTGGGTTTGGCAGCTTTATCAATGAAAATAGTTGTGTTTGAAGGTAGAGCAGAAATATATTACTAATTTTGGACCTCATTGCTAGGCTTATATGTCATTGGTATCTTATTCAATAATTTATTGAAGCAAGAGTTGAAGTCTTCAATGGGTTATTTCAGTTTGACTTTCAAATTGGAGAGATCATTAATTAGGGTAGTTGTGGATCTATCATCTCCAAATTTAGTTAAAAACTACTCTTGGAAAGCATCCCAACTATTAATAGAACTTGATCGTAATGAGAAGTACCATGATCCTACTACTCGCTGTAAAGTATAGGGAAATAATTGTACGACTGCGTATTCTTACATTACTTCATTCAAGTTAATGGACAACATGAAATTGTTTATATGTTCCTCAGCAAGTAGGCCATTTTCAGGATCGAATTTGAGTAACCATTTCTCTATATGAGCTGGCAATTGATGTAAAGGCCCAACAGTTCTCACAACTCCTGGGTTTTTCCATGGCCTCGTAGGATTTTGTTCCATTGTTTGTATGTGAGTAGTAGAAGGTGTAGGAGTGGTTGAAGGTGATTTGGTAGGGGAGGATGTAGTTCCTATACATATGTGAATCACGAACTGGAGTGGTGAGGTAGATGATTGATATTATGATGCAATAGATGGAATGAATGAAGATGACAACTAATCCAATGAAATAACCTCGTTGTGAGATTCAGATGGTGTTTTCTTAGCTTTCTTATGGCTTGGCAGAGCGAATTCGAATAAGGGGATTCCAAGTTTTTCACTCTGCGCTCTATTTAACCATTGAGATGGTGTAAACTAAGAGGTAACACTATCTTGGGATAACTCATATTCTTCTTGGGATAACAAAATCCCCTGTAATTTATGAATTAAAGACTGGACTTGAGGGGCTTCTCTAGAAGAAGAATGATCTGGTTTCTTTAGGATTTCAGCAGTGGGCTCTGTAATTTTATTTGCAACTTCTCATTTAGGATTAGGGGAATTGGAATGCGATCAATAAGTTGGAGGTGATGGTGAGCGAATTTTCCTCTTAGAATGGCCTGTTGATTTGGATTTACTTGCCATTCATAGGGAGGCCCTCCTTCTAGTGCCAAAATGTTGAGGCCTAAAAAATAATTGCTTCAACATGGGGGTAAAACACCCAAGCCGGACCTTTGTTGGCAGCTCCTTTTCTGTTTAGTGTAGTGGCTCTAACAAGGGATAATGGGACTAGTTTCCCAATCTAATTTATAATAGTGTTGATGGGGTGAGATGTGATATTTTGGAGTAATGTTTAAGCTAAAAGTAATCTAATCTAAACTAATAATCACATGCATTTATCCTAATTTAAACACTCTCTAATTATGACTACACCCAGTATTAAATTGATATATGTGATCTACAATAATGTCCAAAAGAAATTGGTAATAAAGATCATTCAATTCAAATGAGAAATGAAATCATTTAACAATAATTATTTCATATAAAGCATTAGCTGAAACGATTGTGAAAGATATATGACATAAGAAATTATTCATGCATTCTACATAAAATACAGGCCATCATCACACAAAAGTGAAATAATGCTAACCAAGATTTAAACTTTCATACATAAACAACTTGAAGAGAAATTATTGCGTAATACACAAGCAAAACATAATTGCGAGATAAAAGTACCATTTGTAATACATCCTACTCATGTGCTTCAGCAATATTGATGTACTTTCAATACATCCAACACCATCTAAGAGTACAAAAGTTCAATTTCATTAAAACATGCGAGATAAGACAAAAATAAATCATGTTGCATTCATTTCACTAGAACTTCCTCAAAAGGACAAAAGTTCATGTTTCGAAGATTGTTTGTGATAGAGTTTTTGGACCTCTCTCTAAATGCATGAGAGGGATTTAAATACAAAACTATAAAAATAAAAATAGATTACTACAAAAATAGTTGAGGAGGTTAAAATGACCATCCTCAAATTATGCAAAATAATACAAAAATAAAAATGAGCATGTTGAATAACTATTCTTCATTTGATCTTTTAGATCACAAATGTCTGCCATGGGCTTGAGCCGTGTGAGTTGGTTGATTTCAGCTTTCAACTGCCCATTTTCTCCATAGAAGTGTTTAGGGATCGCAGGGTCATCCACTAGCTATGAAGTTTCACTAAATGTCACCAATATGCTTCCCGGTTTAACCTACTCGTTTGCCTAATTGCTTCTGGTTCTTCTTTTGTTGCCTGTCTCCACTGTAGTTCGTGTTGTTTGACATCAGGAAGAAAACTTAGAATGGACTCTACCACAAGGTTGGCACTATGTAAATTATTGTTAATATTCTCGATAACATTGTTTGTTGCTACTGCTACATCTTTTGATTCCTTTTCTACCTCTCTAAGCCGAGGATCCTAGTTTTCAAATAAGATTTCTTTGTGTGACTCCTACACTTTAGGCAAGTCATATTTTCTCCCATCGTCTGAATTCTTCCAGGTAATGAAGTCAAAAACTCTTTTGAAGATTTCATCATATTCAAGCCTCATTTCAATGACTTGACTCGTCAACTTGTCGCTTTTTTCTCAATAACAATTCCATTGTGAAATATTCTGGCATAATAGTTCCTTTTGGTGCATCAGTTGGGAGTTAAGGCCAAGCACTTCAGTAATAAACTGATCAATTTTTGGATCATCGTTATGTGGATCAGTTATTCCTTATAATTCCACTTCCCTCTTTGCTAAGCTAGCTCGATTTTTTATTTTCATCTGCTCAAACTCTTGTTGAAGCTTAGCTAACTGTGTTTCTGCTTACTGGTTGGATTTTGCTTGCTGTAATTATTGTTCAAGTGACATAATTTTATTTTCTTTTTCCTTAAGAAACATTTACACCTTTGTTGCTTTGACGATGATCGCTGTAGCATAGGCACCTTTAAACTGTGACAGTCTAGTAAAGTTGGCAGATGGGTTGATGGGTGATCCTTTCGAGACAACATCCATCGGTTCATTATCACGGGTAGTAACAACTGTAGAATCTAATTTCCTTTTATTCCTTTGTCTTTTAGCAACTGTTTTGTGTTGTGGACTATATAATATATCTAAAGGAGGAATCTCCTCAATCCTTAAAACAATTTAAGAGGTATGACTGACAAGAGTGTGCTCTACCTCTTGAGTATTTACAGTCTCCTTTGTTGTAATTTCTCGAGTTGCTTTCTATTGTGGAGTTTACAACTCTAGTGTTTATTCCTCGGTATGGAGATTTTTATTAAATTTCTCCCATTCTTCCTCTAAATCAATCACCGAAGATTTTATTGGTTGGGTGGAGGTGGAATGGATTTCATTCTGTTTGCTAGCTGAAGTTTTCTCCACTATCTTTTCTATAGATTGGGTTGTATATTTTTTTGACTCCCTCCTTCTACTTTTCCCATTTTCTGATTGTTGCTATGTCTTCTTTGATACCTTGGAATATTTCTCTTGGGATTCTGCTCCAAATTTTTTTTTAGAATTTTCTTTGGAATCTTGTTCTAGACTTACACTCGGAGTAGGCTCCCTTATTTGTTCAATCAATAATTTGTCCAATGGGACCTTCGTTAGCCTCCTTTCTCTATACTCGTAAAAAGCTTCAAGATCTTCATGATCAAAAAGTAATTGTGCCATATGCTTCACCTCTCTAGACGTGTTCTTCTGTAAAAAGATGTCATCAAATGCATCTTCCTCATTATTGAATACTTTTATATTTACCATCGTGGTAAAGTCTTTGACAATGCCAAATGGGTCATATTGCCATCCTAGGCATTTAGGAAATTGTAGAGATAACATAATCTCTACTTCTTTGTATGCATGCTCGAGGTCGTGTAATGCAAATGCTCCACACTATAAAGGGAATGTAGGCCAAATTGCCTTCTTTGCTTCCCTTAATGTTTTTCTCATCCCACCCTCACTAGCTGTTTGATAGGCTACATCTCTCGCCATCTATTTGTCCGGAACATAGTGTGGGAGAACATGGGGGGAGGAAATGCTACCAAATACCCTCATATACATGAATGTTTCCTCCCCAAACCATTTGGCTACTTGGAGGATATCTACCTCGGTTTCCTTAGAAAACGTAGAGGCATCTCAGTTATAAAGCTATTTGTGGATAGGGAGCATAACTCCATGACAATTTTTGCAAAAATTTGGTTGAAACTGAGATTCCCATATGTATATATTTTATATGTAAATGGGAGGTGGATCTTGGACAATCAACTTCCACCCCATTACAGGAAATTTTGAACCAAAACAAATTTCATCCATTACATAGGCACTAATAAAAAATGGAGGGTAAACCCTCGAAGCAACACTTCTTTTCCTTCTATACCCCATTATTGTTCTTGCTAAGTTATTATACAAAATTTGTGCCCAATTCATTATAGTTATGTTTACAACTGCATCTATTAATGGCAGCCATTCTGTGAGAATTTAGTGCTATCGGGTTCGCCAAATAGTCTACATATCATGGCTACTGCAAAACTATGAGGGGGATAAATAGATGAAATAGGGTATATATTGTTCTTGTCTTCTTTTCGCTTTCGAACATTATTTGACCAGGTCTGGGTGCAATTTGTTGGGTCTTCGTTCTCTTTGGAAAACTTCTTGATGAACTACTTGTTGTAGATGACTTGTGGCTCTTGTAGGTGGCACATAAGCTACAGGTTGTATGAGGTAAAAGATCCTATAACCTCTTCACTTCTTGTCTTGAATTCTTTGTTTGAGATGTTAGCTACATCAATAACCCATTTAACCATGTATTCATAAGGGATTATCTTTGTACACGCATTTATGCGATGCAAAAATGAGCATGTTGTCTCAAACATGGACGCGTATGAGGAATCATGTCTGTCAACTGTAACCTTCGTTTCCAAAATCCTTGGTTCCTCTTCTTATAGTTTATTATACATGACTTCCCACGTAGAGGTTCCTCCCTCTCTACTACATGTAGTATCCGTAAATATAGTATTCATTTCTGATGTTTCACAGATGACTTCCTTGCCATTCTTCACCATTGCTCCCAATGATTTTCTTTGTGGATTTCTCCTGAAAGTGAAGAACAATAGGTATCAGATACACAAAGATGATAATGAATGTGAAATGGAATAATGCGGATAAATTGTAAAGGTGACAAGAAAGAATTTTTATTCAAATAACTCATTAAATTACTACTCCAAATACATTCCCTAATCCTTATGTCTAATCATAGTTATATGACACATGTTCACCATGCATACATCCTCTTACTACTCCATATGATAGGTATGAGGTGGACGGTCAAGATGTGGCTGGGGATTTTTTTCTAAACATAGGAACTGTTTAGATTATTTCCCATATTCCCATGCCTTAAGGGCAATCAAATGACTACCTTCCCAATCCCTACTTTTACGTTTCATTGTTTCACGTTCAAACTCTATGACGAAGCATGAGGGTTAACTTTGAAACCCCCATTCTTACACAAAATTGTAAACTCTTACTCAAATTGGAAACTCTTAATTCTTTTTAGCCTCCATCAATACTCATTGGCGTAATCGTAAGACAAAGGTTATGAATTTCAATTTTTATTTTTTTTGCAAACTATTTATTTAGTTAATCCTCAAACGTTTTGAATGATTAACTATTTGTGTTTATATTTGTTATTAGGTATTTTTTGGAACCCTTTCATATTTCTATGAGCTACTCAAATCTACAATGAGTCACTAGTTCACACATTTCTAAGATTTCATTCCTTCACAAGAATTCATTCTTGGTTGTGTTAGTTTATGATTTTGTTCCCTTCTGTTAAAGCCTTGGCCAAATATTCTTTGTTCTTTCCTAAGGTTTCTACTTAGTGCAATTTTGATGGTGGAATTGACTTACTTAGTTTACAGTATGAGACAATCATGAATGTAGATGTCCTCAAATATGTAACAAACTTTAACTTATATCCTTGCTTTGTGAACCCTCTATGTATCGAGATTAGGGCTTTAATTCACTATATGTTTCTAAAACCCTAATACATATTTTTCTTTTAGGATGTAACCCTCCAACCATTATTTGGAAGAATTCCTACATTTTGCTTTTCATTTCCCTCCCTGATGATTTCATCTCAATTTCTTTGATTACTTACTCCTACTGTTCTATTTTTACAAACTTGTAGTGCCATTTTCCAATGAAATATGCATAGGTATCATAACATTGAAGAAGAGTCTTATGGCTTCATCCTCTAGCCTAAAAGCTTATGTTTCATTATCCATAGTCAATAATTTTCCAAGGATTACTAATCTTTTGTAACTTTGTCATGTAGGCTTTGATGACCTTTAAAGGAATACTTTTTATTTCCTAGGTAACCAATTCAACAAGTCTTCGACTTTTATATTAGTATTATTCCATGTTTTCCAATTCCTTTCAGTTTTCTATTTATGAATAATGATTTTGTTAACTTGTTGTAGGTACAACTTTAACCGTACTCTAACTATTGGACAATAACAAAGTTTTTCACAACTAAGAGTCAAAGTAATTTATTTCACACAAATTTAGGTATGGGCCATCTCTAATTTATTCTTTGTTTTACATGGTTTTATGGTAGCACAAAGACAAAACCAGTGAATTTCATCTTTGGCCCAATCAAGAAGTTCTTTACTTAGATTTTTGTTTTACAAACTCTAATATGACTGGTTCTACTAGTATATAAATTAGAAACTAACAACATTTTATCCTTTTATGTAACCAATGAGATCTCTTAGTATGTTTTCATTAGCTTTACTAAGAACATATTCTTTTTAAATATATTGATTGTACCTTGTATAAATTTTTTTCTTAGGAGTTACTTAGATAAGAAGTAATTTTTAGTTTGTTACAATTGTTTGGTCATTGAGTAAGCAAACTATGGTTTGTAAAAAATTATGGCTATTGTATAATATATACCATTGCAAGGTCACCTACTCATGTACCAGTATTTTACTCTCCTTTATGGAACAATCTAATGTGAGTTTTTTCATTCATGTACTTCTTTTTTACCATTCTAATTTATTATCATTTCTTAGATCATAATTACTTTTTTTTAGGTTAATTTCATGTTCTTCTACCATTGCACTAATAGCCCCTGGGTATTTTGACTCGAGATCCTTGTGCCTTTAAAAATTCCAAAAAAGATATATGCCTAAGAAAATTATGCATATAGTGACTTATGCTCATGTATGATTATATGATTTGTTGTTACTTTTCAGTTATTAGAAGTACTCTTGACTAAGGTTTTAAGACAAGAGTAATGCATGATTATTAGATAACATATCTTCATGTAATATTGCAATGTATATGTATATTTTGTAAATTATTAAAGTGCTTGTCCCTCTATAGACAAGTACATAGATAATTCATTTTCCCTCTCATATAACCTTTTAAACACAATAAATAGGAATTAAAAAATTTCTAATAATATTTTTCTTTTACCATGAATTATATACATATTATTCTAAATTTTGTATAAATACATCTAAATCACAATAAATTACGTACAATATTCCATAAGTATAAAATTTATAATATTATACTTTCTATCACACATGTTTTTCCAAATTCTTTGGACCATATCTTTGAAAATATAGCGAACCAAGATCTTAAATTTTTACATGAAGTTAATCAATATTTTGGCTTCGCGTGGTAAAAATTTCCACTTCTGGACCTTCGTAGAAAGTAATTATAGCAAAAATACCACGATATCCTATTTACAATCGCAAAACCCTAGAATTCAAAGCTCTGATACAAAATGTTATGTAACCAACTCACAGAAAATATAGATCAACAACTTAAAAATTATCCTTTTTGAGGCGGAAACCTCCTATACATTACATAAATGAACAATTCTTGGATGATACAAATGACAAGGCCTCTTTTCTATATATAGGAGTCTAAGGGGTCACAATATAATGAGATCCTACATAACAATCATAATGTAAGGGCACAACAATAACAATATTGGACTTCTATTGGGCATAATAATAACAATATGGGGACTACATGGGCACAATAATACTAATGAGTGGCTTACATTAAAAACAACAATAAGGGGCTACACTACTAGTATAGGGACCTAACAATGACTCAATTTTAGGCACATGCCCCCCAAGCTTCATTTCATTCCCCTAAGTAGACTATTGGTTACTAACAAGTGGATGGAATGAAGATTCATTTATGAGATCAAGTGAAAGGTTCAACTAGGAATCTATGAGATCTAATAAAATACTCAAATTGGAAGGGGATCTATTTCATCTTTTAAGAAGGTTGACACAGGAAAATAACTATGCTCAATGGACTTTATTTCATTTTTTAATGAGCTTGACACATAAAAAAGGAACTCTGCTACAAGAACCTTTTTTCATTTCTTAATGAGATTGACACAAGAAAAGGAACTATGCTTCGACACCTTATTTCATTCTTTAACGAGCTTGACACAAGAAAATGAACTCTGCTCTGGAATCTTGTTATATTAATCATGGCTCCCCAAATACCATGGCTTCCAATAATATCTCATCAAATGGGAGAACGATGTTCTAGAAGGGATACATATTAAAGGATCCAATGGAAATATTAGATTTCAGTACATGATGCACCACATCACCTACTAAATCATCAGTAGACATGGGCATGGAACAGGTTTCCACATAGTTAACCTATGGTGTGGGAGATACCACTTGCATATGTGGACCATTTAGGGAAGTTGGTCGGCTGGGATGCAAATTAGGACTAACGAATGAAGGTTGGTCAATGGTCACGATTCTTCCTTCATGCAGGAAACACATTACATGAAAGAGTGAAGAGACAAGAACTCCCATGCCGTAAACATAGTCACGATCAAGGATTAAATTAAAATCCAAAGGGCCTGTTGTAGCATTTTTTGGTTTTGATAAGTTAGAATGAATTAGACAAAGAATGAAAATGTATTTACAAAATGTTAAGATAGGATATGGACAAAAATAATATTGAATAAAAAATGTTAGGAAATATTTTGATAAAAGATGTCCATATCAAAGAAAATGTTAGGGTAGATGCCCTAAATAATAAAGGCAAAATAAAATGTTAGATTAGACAGAAAAGAAAAGAAATAAACTGTGAAAGTGTTGCAAATCTAAATGCCACTACTTTGTTCTAAATTCAGTTTGAAAAATAATATTTGTGTGCAGTTTGTTTAGATGCCACACTAGGTTATTTTATCCAATTATACAGTTGCATCATAATTGGATTAATTCTCACAGGTAGAAAATAAATTGGCTCAACAGTTTAATCTGACCAATGGAAGAAATAAGGTATAGAGATAGATTGTTCATAAAAAGAAAATATTGGGTTGCTAGTTCAAATGCACTCTGGAAGGATAATTAAAAATGTTAGGAATCGAAGGGTAGGTAGAAATGTGAAAGTATGAAATGATGAAATGGTTATTTCCTCAAGGATCATATCATATCGCATCATTCATAGGTGAATGAACCATTGGGCGAAAGAAAGTGTGATGTGCGATAATGTTGTGAACCATTGGATGACTACTGATTCCTGACCGTAGGATCATATCGCATCACATCATTCATAAGTACATGAACCATTGGGCGAAACAAGGTGCGATTTGCGATATGCTATCACTTCATTCATTAAAACACCCAGACCCATAGTCGCTGCTCCGCATCACGTTTCACTTCGTTAAGCTTTGCCCAATCATTGTTAACCCGTGATTAAACCCTAAAATAATCTCATACCGCCAAGGTTTAAAGTGTTGGGCCCTTCCCTTAGCCTATGCTTTATCTCCCGCTCGCTTCCCTCGCCCGACTACCGTTAGATCAACTTCCACCTAATCCAATGCTCCACATCCATATCGGTCATGCTTGATGGCCAAACAATACCTGCTCGATAAAGTGGTTTTCCTCGACCCTCCTGAGGCTACGTGTCATGCTCTAAAGTATATTAGGTGAGCCCTCCTAAAAACTGCCTTCGCCTCATAAGCAGTGTGATGACCCTTTAATACCACCTCCCCACTAATCTAATAAACCCCCTATTATCCGTTATATAAACGTTCGCGCCATATTCAAAAAGTTACTCGTTACACCTTAAAACCCCAAAAACCTTTGTTTTCGTGCCTTTCGCCCGTTTCACAGTTAAAATCATTAAAACCTTCAGCACCACCCTAAACCTCTATAACATAATTTCACCTCCATTTACGTTCAAAATGCTGCCACAACTCCTTCCTCAGACATCTCTATCTAAACAAAGCCATCAATCCCCTTCCCTATGAACCGGTGTTTCTTAATTATTGTTGGGTTTTGCAGGTAATTAGCCGAAGACTAGAGCTTGGATAAATAGTTCTGATACTAGTCGGAGAGCCTATTTACTCCAAGACTCGACAAGGAACCTGTTGAAAAGCCTATATTTAGAGAAGAAGACCATTACACAAGGAGCAGAGAAGAAAAAATTCACACAGAGCCTTGATTGTTAAAACAGAGTAACCAGATAGAGTATACAACTCTCATAGTAAAAACACTCAGGCATTCTTTCTTCATCCTAGATGAAATCAAGCATATATTTTTGGTAAAGCCCACTTTTACTAAATACACTGAGATGGATGAAATCTACAGGAGGGTAACAAATATTTCTATACTAGATAAGAAAAATTGGGAAGAATTAATAGATTTACTTGATTAATGATAATTGAACAACATTTAACTTTTGAGGGAACAATCAGCTATCTTCAACCACTTTTCAATTTTTTCAGTGATAGTCATCAAACAACACAACACCGAAGCAGTGCCAGATCATTAAACAATTTTATTTTTTATTGTGTAAATAATCTATTTTTGTAACAGCAGTTTAGGATATTTTTCGTCCTACTGTTGTATAAATAACTCTCTTCACGAGTTATCATGGGTTGAACCCTTGATGAAGCATTTCTAGACATTTGATGTACTTGGCTTTTCTGGAACCTTAATACAAAGCATAGGATTCTGAATTTTGTTTTACACAGTTTGTGTTTCCTGTAAGTGTTTCCAGTATTAATGATTATGTTTTTCTTCATATTATTATGACTCTACAGAGATAACTAGGTAGGAACAATTGTGTCTCAATATATTCCTATAAGCTTCTGAAGTGATAATCATTAAAGAGAGTGAACTAATGGACTGTCTGTTTAATTAATTCCCTCTGAATCAATAAATCATCAACATCTTTTGTAAGCATAAGCATATTACCCTGAACCTTCTGAACATAGGTCATAGGTTTTCATACTTATGGTTATCTAGCTTTATATTTGAAAACTGTGGCAATCATATTACTCTTTTGTTTCTGTTCATCGTCATAAAAGCTATTTCACTATGTAAATATTTATAGAAGCCCTCTGCTGAGATATTGATATTATTGAAAAGGTTAGGCATATCAGTTCTATATCTGTTTCATTCATTGGTCTCCCAAATTAAAACAAAACCCCCAAAACATTTATCTTAGATGCTTTGGCATAATAGCTGATCATTATTATCTCAAAGGTACAACAGGGCCTTGGAATACCATCACATATCTGTAAAGGTCAATTATCTCAGGTTGTTGTCAGTTAAACTAGTTCTAACTTTTGGAGGAACTAGTGGAAGGTCATTTAAGCAGTGGGACTTCAGTCAAACTCGGTGATCATCTAGTTAACTGATCAATAAACCCAAAATAGTTGGGGCATGAAGAGAATTCAAGTCCCCTAAAATTGGTGGATATTCGAAGGTAGTTTTAATTTCTTGTAGCTCACACAGTTGCAAGAACTTGCTATAACCATAGTGGAGGAGGTAGCTTGATTAGGAGCTTCTTGTGAAATTAGAGAGCGAATGATTGTTGGTAGCATTAATAGCTTACCAGCAATTTGTTTTGCACCGCACTTCAATGTTTTGGGCATGGTTTTTGAGGGTGGATATTTTTTTTTATGCTTTTTGGTCATGCACGTCCTCACTAAGTATCTTGGGAGGTCTGTAATAGTTCCTTGCATGCACATCCTCACTAAATATATTTTGGGATGTCTGTACTAGGTCCTTGTAAATTTCTATTTGCCAAGGCTTAACTACTTATGATCTTAGGTGCTCACAACAATTCGACAGTTTATGGCACTTTCCAAATCACCATTCCTGAAAGGATCCAACAAAACAACTTCAAAGGAAGATGAGAAGGGAAAAATCTTATTGGAACTAGCCTAAAACTAGTGGAATTGGTTGGTCCCAATGGTTTCAGAGTTTTACTAGTCTAGTTTGGTGGTTTACATTGGCTAAGGTTGGTCTTGTATTGAACTAACCTTAAAACACCAAATTCAGTAGTTCTCTAATAAACTGACCAATTCTGAAGAATGTAGTGCAACATAGCTAATGACCATCTAATTTAAAATTTTTAATAAAAAATACGGAAAAGGAAAAACAAATTATTAACTCGAGGGCCCTACAAAACCTAACCGTAGTAATTAATGGTAATATTCAATTTTTAAAGTTAATGTAAAAGTTGACAGTCTCCTTATCTTTCCTTTTTAAAAAGGAAAGATAAGGATAATGTCAGCTTTTACTTAAATTTTTTATATTAACATTAATTGTTTCGAGTTTTTTCAGAGTGGTTCCAACTTCATTCAATTTTGAGAAAGTCAAATTTTAGATCCCATTCAAAACATAGTGGTTATTGTTTGAACCGCTTCTTTATAATGAGTCCTAGACTTTGACTTCCAATTTTTCAGGTGCAGTTATTGCATAATCATATTCCTCATGAGACTTTGCAGCAGAAGTTGATCTTTAATCCATTGCAAGCACTTGACCTAGCTTAGGGAACCATCAGCTACCCCTCCCAAGTTGCACCTCAACATTGAAATTTTATTTTTCAGTAGACATTCATTTTATCCATTAGATCATTTCTTCCACTGTAATAGTCCAGCAACACCCGTGCCAACATATGCTTGACAATCCATCTCATCTTTATTGTTATCTTATAAACACTCTTAAATCTTGTGTCTCCAATATAAAAGAGGAAGAACTAGAAAGGGCCTTCTTGGCCCTCTTCACAACAAACAATATCTTTAGCTTCTCTCTTGCGCTTACACTCTAGTCTTCTCGCAGCTTTAGAATGGTGAATCTTAAACATAGTCTCATGATGTCCATTCAGGGATCATAATTCACCCTTTGTTTGAATCAAATTACCCCCTAGCATTCCCTTTACCTTTACATGCAGGCATATATTTTCCTTTTGGAGATTGTTAAGCTTCCCATCTCTGTTTCGCCTCCCTCTCCTACCCTCGTGAACCCGATAAGCTGAATTTAACCAATCTCAATGTATCTGAGATAAACAATCCATCCAACTAGGTAGATTGAGTTGAGACCCTTTTAGAAACTAAATCCATCCCTCCACAATGATATATCCCTCCCCAACAACATCATCGTGCTCTGTTCGAGATCTATCATTCCCATGATCACTATAAATTTTTGAGTCCTTCACTTACATATTTGGTAACATCATCATTCAGATCACTTATACTTTGTTGTGTTGTTTCTTGTGTTATGATTTCCTTTAATGGAAATATCTCCCTAGTAGGCACTAGTAATTAAATTCAAGTTCTTATTGAACTCTTGCGTTAACATACTTAATTTTCATTTTGACCTATTTGGTTTCAAATTCTTGTGTGGTTGGTTTATTGGTTGACTACTAGCATTCACCAAGTGGTTATTGATGATCATAGTTAGTCTAGAGTGAACGTTGGACTTTGCCTTGAAAACCAAGCCCCAAGAATAAGCAATTATCATGGAACATTTCAGAGCCCATACTAGTGGAAGGCCAATTGTGCAGTGGGATTTTAGTCAAACTTAGTGATCATCCAATTGATCAATCAACCCAAAATATCTAGTGCATGGAGAATTCAAGTTACCCAAATATGGTGGAGATTCCAAGGCAATGTAACATCAATTGTAGACCAACCTTGAGTGTACAGGTGTTGCATGTAGTCACATGATCAACCTTGGGAATTTCACAATCCATTTTGTAAAAATTCCCAAATAATAGTGGCCTAATTTCTCAAGGAATTGTGCAAGGAAATATGGGCTCAAACAGAGGTAGAAATTTACTAAGTTTGGGTTATAGCTTCTTAGTGAGATGAGAGACAGGTTATCCACTTGCCGGTTGTGCTCAGTTGAGCAAATAAATTGCAATACATTTCTATTCATGATATTAATGCAAGCAAAGATTGGGTTTTTTAGCCTATTTCTTTCCTCGGGAAAAATTATGTGTTCATTTGTGTTATTTCTCATTGCACATATGAAATTTTTGTTCTAAATTGTGAATTAACTTCGAGAGAGCAATAGAGTAGGTTTGTGTCTTGTGATTTTGATTAAAACTTCATAAGTAGTTGCAACTCTACACCATAATTTCTACAAGGATGGTGGAGGCAAATTAAAAAATATCTGTTAGTAGACAATATCCCTACTTAAAAGTATCTATGACAACTTTTGCGAGAAGAAGATGTTGAGGATAAAATATTGGATTGTGGAAGAATTAGTCACAAAATTCACAAGGGCAATAATTTTGGTTGCAGGTGTGGAGGTAGATGGATTAAATGTAATCGTGTAGTAGACAAGTCACAGCTACTCCTTTGATATTTGTCGATGATGTGTTACTATTTGGTAGATTGACCTCTTTTGATCGGTATCTGCACTCCTTATGAATAATAATAAATCTCATATGGCTTCTTCTTACCGAGATGATGCATTGGTATTGGAGATTTATCATATTTTTGGTGTTATCTCCATTGCATCGGATGCAGATTTTGAAAATCTTAGATTTATGCTCCAACCTAATTGTTATGGAATTAAGGATTGGAGTTGACTTATAGAGAAAATCCACTGTAAACTTTTATCATGGGCATGGAGGTGGCTCTCCCTAGGAGGCAAGTTGACTCTAGTTCGAGCAGTCCTTCATAGAATTTCTATATATTGGCTTCATGTTTTCGCTCTGCTTACGAATATCAGTAAATGTATATTTTTGGCTTCATCTTGGCATGAGACAATGTGTCGTAAAGGACAGAGTGGGCCTAGTTGTTGTTTACTATGTCTGGGGGCGATGGATAGCCAGACTCATCTATTTCTTTGATTCTCCTCAGAAAAATCATTTTGGAATGGTGTATTTAATATGTTGCATTTATAGGCAGATTATAACTACTCTTTTGTGGTTGATTGTTTTCGAGACTGCATTATTCAATATAAAACATTTGGACCACTTCCAATATACATTGGAGTTTCGACCCAAAGAATGCATTATTGTCCTGAGCTCCTTTGTTGTGATACATCCACCTCCATCCTTGTCAAAAAAGCTAAAAGCCTCCTTGAAATTAGACATATCCTCCATCCCATATTCCTTTAGTAGATAAAACCCTTCTCTCATTTTCTGACCATGCCAATCTACCCTCCATCCCATATTCTCTCATGTGCCCTGTGTAAACCACCATTTCATTCAAGGATGGGGAATTTGGTGCATGCTCTAACCATATTTGTTAGATACTTTCCCCCTTTTCTTTCTTATTCATTCATTGCCAAACACTATACCACTAGTTCTAAGAATCTTGTGGATACTATCACCACAATAAATGTATATTTTATTTTATAGGAGAGAAGAATTGTATATTTACCTTTGGGACACTCCAAAAATATTTTGATGCACCTTTGTGACCTTTATGACTTTATGACCTTAATTCCCATTCCATGTTCATCCATGTGGTTGCACTTTATGATGTTCTACGACAAGCTAATGTCCTTGTCAACTTCCTCTCATCTTCCTTGTCATGTTTTCAGGACTTGTGTATCCAACAAGAAATTTGGGAGATGAATGGCTTCAAGGTAGAAAATCAAGGGGGTTTCAAGTCATTTATATAGGGTTCCCACTAGCATAGTCCCACCATATGATCCACCCAATCCCTCAATTGGGGTCTACTTCTATTTCAATTAATTATTAGATGATCATGGTGGGCCATAATTCCAAGTTAAATATTATGACTCTTCATTTGATATTATTGGAGATACTTGAGGAGACATTATTTTGGCTAAAGGGTTAAGGGAGGATTTTGACTTCAATATCGAACCATCAACCATATCCTCAACATATCTAAACAACAATCAAGAAGACAACTTAGGTCAAGCATGGGCATCCTCTCTCGCCCACGTTGTTCAGGATATATATAAATCTATGAATGCCTCTACACTCCACCAACTATGCATCAATAAAATTTTGGGTTTCCCCACTGTCCTCCAGGATGGATACATGTTGTCCCTGAATTGTGCCTTTGATTGCAGAGTGGCTAATAATCATAGTTTATCGTGGATTATTGTCATCGTATATAACATCCATGGTCCAATTCATTTGTTTGGTGCCCAATGTTGGTGAATCGTTGTATTGCATCATGGTAGCATATATTTCCTTTTTAAAGCAAAAATATATTGAAAATAAATTAAGTTATGTCTCATGCAAATGTTCAATATTATTTTGTTGTGAGTGCTTTGCATATTATATATATCATATATATATAATCATTTATTTCAAGCCTACTTTAAGAAATAAAGGAAGAGGTGCAAGCCTGTTACACTGAAATTTGTCACCATGACTATCTGCAGTTAATATGGCTCCATCAATAGTCATATTGTCCTCCTTGTCAAGCCTCATACCTCTGCTCTTCATGTCAAACTTCAAAAAGAGAGAAATGTCACTTAAAAACATGTTTATCTCTGGGTACGCAGGTTCTCTCTACCTTGCTTGCGTGTACGCACTCCAAACACACTGTACCTGCGTACTTGTACACTCTATAAGCCAAAGGTTGGGTGCGTACCCCTGTAAAGGTCAAAAGGCGCGAGTTTCATCTTTAAAAAGTTACTTGTGGTCACTTCTAGAGCCTTCTAGAAGAGTTTTTGACGTGTATTGAGCGCCTCCAGATGGTTCATGCACCCCTATGATAGAGGAGCTTATCCCATCAAGAGAGGAGCTACCCCATCCAAAAGAGGGAGTATCCCATTGATGTTGAAACTGAATAACCTCCTCTAGAATACTATAAATACAGGCATTGGGCCAAAGGAGGGGAGGTTGAAAGCTAAACATTCTAAAGGGTAAATGCTGCTGGAATTAGGACTTCCATTGTTGACTTGGGAGGAGAGATCACTATCCTTCCTTGTTGCCATATTGGAGTGGGTGAGCTTGTCAAAGTAGAGGAAATCTCTTGTTGGACCCTGGGAGGAGCTTGCACAACACCAAGGCTCAGGTTGTAATGGTTCCTTTTTTGTTTCCTTAATACAAATAAGTCCATTCTTCTCAATGATTTGTTGTTAATGAATTATTTCATGTACTCCTTGGTGTATGTGATGAATATGCTTTGCTTTATGAAATATTCAGGTGTTATGTAATCATTTGTCTTGTTAGTGTATGCAGGTCTTAAAGTGAAGGAGGAGCTCATCTGGATCAGCAAGGCTGAACTGCTACAACAAGCGTTGGACCTAAGGTAAGATCGGAAAACACTTGATCTCTCATAGAATAACGTGTGTTTAGAGAAGGATTGCTCTTGTTTGGTTTGTTTGTCACTAGAGAGTCTTAGACTCCTAGGGAGGTTAGGTTTGTTCGCAAAAATAACTCTTTCCGCATGACAAATTGGCGACTCCACTGGGGAATCCATTGATGTGTTTGATTTTTCCTTTGATCATTACTTTGATCTGAAAAGAGTCTTGTTTCTTTTGCTTTTTGGTTGCTTGACTGTGTTTTTGGGTGGCTTAGCTTAGGGTCGAATTAGAACTTAGGTTTTCTTTGTTTTACAGTAGTACGCACCCTCTGAGTTAGACACAGTGCGTACTTGTACGCACTGTATCTGTGTACACAGAGCGTGCACGCACCTGGTTAAACAAGCTGCCTGCGTACCCTGTTAAAATTAAGAAAATTTCCCTTTTTATCACTTTTTCCTTTTAAATTTTGTTTTTCTTAGTCTTCACTGCCCAGATCCAATGGTTAACTGTCAAAAATCTTCACCTGTACTTGTTTCATTAGTGTCGAAAGTTTTAGTGAAATTCCTTGAGATTTTAGCCTTAGGGTTTTGGTTTTTATATTGGTCCTGTAGTGACTTTGGGTTTAGAAGTAGCAAAGCCTTAGATATCTCCGGTTTTGTCAGTCTTCTTAGGAGTCAGACCAGTCACAAAATCTACCCTCGTGAGCGACCTACCTTTGTGTTGCCTCTTTGCAAAATTTCAATATAACTTGTTCATTTAAAGTTGCGAATTTCATTTTCAAAAAGAACAAAAAGAGATTGAGTTTTTGTTTTGATTAGTTTGTGATTCTGCATAAACTAGTCTTTGGATTAATCATTGCCAAGTAAAACAACCCAGAATCATCCTAGTAAGCTTTTGCTTCTTAGATTAATTTGTTAAGTATAAGGTTAGATACATTTCCTTTGATTTACTTTTGAGTGATTTTTCATAGATTTTCATAGATCTTGAAATTGCTTTGATCTCCTTTGCGACATTTGCGACATTTTCTTTAGAGTAACGTTTGACATCTTTGAAAGAGAAAGGAATTTTTCATGAAGTAGAGAGTGGTCATGTTTTCTGTGCTTTGAAAGATAAAGAGAATTGTTTCTTTGATTGTCTTTTGAGAAAGTTGTTTTTGTTGAAAAGATTGCATTCTCTCAACTCTCTTAATTAGAACATTCATTGAAAAGAAAAAATTATCAAATCATCTTAGGTGCATCTTTTAGAGAATTGGAGTCGATTCTATACACCATCAAGTTTCATCTCCATTACCTTTTTCCTAAAGAACAACCATTAAAATCAACGCTTAAAGTAAAATTAACTTAGAAATTTCTATTTTCTAGGGCTCTGAAGCACCAACATAGATTAGGCTAGTGTCTTGGAGTAGGTGAGTAATTAACTCTCCAAGACTATTAAAACAAACAAGTAGCTTATCTTGTGATAGAATAAATCCAGCTGTTAATTTATATTCTAGGAAAGCTCCTCTTAAAGGAGAAGCACGAGCTCGTGTCCGAACCAGTGAGGGGATCAATCCTCCCTCGTTGGGAACGACGCTAGACATGCACGTATTACAAACGGTAAACCTCAGATTATTGTTGAGGAGCCAGGGGATCACTTATCGGTAAACCTTGGATTGACCATTGTCAAGGAGCCGGTAAGGGGATTGAGCTTGTAACTCTGCCCTTGCGTGCTGTCGGAGTGTAGACTGTTCCCCCAGGTATATTTGTTGCTGTTGGTAACCTTAGTGGCCATAATCTTAGGATTCTACCCAAGTGACGGTGGTGGGAAGATCCCACTGTACCTGGAGCAGACGTCGGCTAGACTCACTTGGATTTTCTGGGGGGTTCACTTCACTCGAGACGGTTAAAGTGGAGGAACTTGGTCCAGTCTATTCATTAAGCAGGTTGCCGGGGTAACTGTTCCACCCGCTCTTTCTGTACTGAATCCTACGAGGTTGGATTTCATCACCAACTAGTGTTTTTGGTCCGGAAGCTACTATTTGTGTTTGGTTTGACGCCCTAGATTCTTTAGGCGTGTGTTTCAAAATTGATTGGTTCTTTAGTGACTTTAGGTGTTTTTTCTTGAGATTTTACTTTGATTTTGTGTGTAGTAGTTAAAAATCTTTAGCTGTGGCTGAACCACCGAGACGCTCCCGTAGGCTTCGGGGCGAGTCTCCTGAAGTTGTTTCCGTGGCCGATTTATTGAGGCAAGCCCGTAGATTACGAGGTGAGCCTCCTGAAGAGGTCCGGCCTTATTACGAAGGATTAAAACTTCATGTCTCTCCTGGTGGCACTAGATTACTTTCACCTGAAGAAGGAGAATCTTCATTGGTAGTTCATTCAGATTACCAAATTTTAGAAACAGGATACGATCCTGAAGTTGTTGGGGTTTCTGAACTTACTGGTAGCGTTGCATCTGCTGGTGATATAGGTGAAGAACCTTAAATATTCGAACCTGTTACTCCATCTTCAAGTGTTCCTGGTTCACCTAAGGTAGAAAGAGTCATCACTGACGATCTCCCCTCTGGCTTGATTTCTATTGAAGAAATTGCCCCAGAAGAGGATCGCGCTTCTCATCTTGAAGACGATCTGCCTGCTCTCGATCTCAGAGAGCGTGAATGTATATTTTACAGTCCTCCTCGAGCTACCACTTGGTATCTTTCGTTGACCAATTTTTTGGAAAACTCAGTCAGTTTTTCTCCACCTCGTTTTCCTTTTCCACCTAGAGTTGTTACTCCTCCTCCATATATGTCGAGTCCGTCATCTCCAGACGCCTATTTATACGGCGGTCCGTCTGTTCCAGTTGGGTATCAGTCCATTTCTGCTACTTTTTCAAGAGCATCTCCTCGTCCCTACGAACAGAAGTTGTTAACTGGAAGTAGTGGAAGTAGTCAGTTGAGTGCTGAAGAAATTCTC
>APFE030297635.1:7435-31146 GCA_000404065.3 Pinus taeda
AGGTTTGGGATAAATCTCCTTAGGAAATTGATCTTTCCAAGGAATGCTTGCAGTTCTTTTATGTTTCTTGGATAAGGGATTTGAAGGATAGCTTGAATTCTTTTCGGGTCAATTCTAATTCCATATTTTGATATTATATGCCCTAGAAGCTTGCCTTCCTCAAGGGCAAACAGGGACTTCTTAGGATTCAAGGAAATGCCATATTTCATGCACGTCATGAAAATTTGCCTTAAGTGCTTAAGGTGCTCTTGGTCATATTTGGAGAATGGGGTCAAGTCATCAAGGTAAACTACGAGGAAATCATGTATCTCCTTAGCAAATGCAATATCCATTGCCCTTTGAAAGGTAGCACCAGCGTTTTTCAGCCCAAAAGGCATTTTAATGTACTTAAATGTTCCCCACAATGTGGTAAAGGCTGTCTTATCCTGGTCATCCGGGTGAACAAGTATTTGGTTAAATCCTAAAAAATCCATCTAGTAAAGAAATTCTAGAGGAACCCACTACTCTTTGCAAGATATGGTCCATTTTGGGCAATGGGTAGTGGTCTTTTAGAGAGACCTGGTTTAAATTTCTCAAGTCTACACACAGTCTTATCTCTACTATTTTTTTTCTAGTGGGAACTAAGTTAGACACCCATTTAGAGAATCTGATGGGTGCAATGATACCTGCTTCAAACATTCCCTTTATTTCTTTCTCAATAAGGGGAAGGAGCATGGGGTTGATTCTCCTGAGTTTCTGTTTAAACGGTTTTTTATTTGGTTTTAAGGGAATGGTATGTTGGATCACTGAGGTGTCATAGGACTTCAAGTCCTCATAACTCCAGGCAAATACATCTTGGAATTCTTTGAACAAATCCACGTATTTCGGTTTTTTATCAGGGGGCAGATTTTTGGATAACTTAATCATTCTGGGATGCTCTGTTGTTCCTATGTTGTGTTCTTCTATAGCAGCATTTAGAGGCTCCATCTTTGGCTTTTTGGGCACATCATTGTCATCAAACATGTCTTCTAATGGAGTAAGGCTGGCAGGTAGAAAATTACTCTTTAGATCAATGAACTCATCCTCTGCTTTGGTTGTTTCCTCTAAACATATTTGTTTCAGTTGTTCTACGTTTGCGTTGTTAAACACAGTTGGGTTAAGGATCTGTTTAGCTGTTGCAGTTGTTACAGTTAGGTGATTTTCTTCTGCTAGCTGTTGTGAGTTGTTCATGGCATCCATGTCAATGTTTGTGTTGGAAAAGTCGCCCTCAAGAGTTAAGAAACTGTTAATCTGGGCATCATTTTGAAATACCTGCCAATCCTTGACATTGTTAGGGACCAAAGGTCTTTGTTTTATTTCAGCGGTGAAATGGTGATTTGGTTCAAAGGGAAGCTTGCATGTGCTAGCAAAGGTTGCTAGACTGTGGGCATGAATATTATGATCTCTTGCAATTTTGGCAAGCTTGAATTCACTGAAGGAATTGAGTATTTTGGTGGCAGCAGCCCTGTAGGCTCTCATTCTACTATCATTAGCGACAAAGTTACCTTTCATTTGTTGTATAATCAAGTCAGACTCACCAAGGATGGACACTCTAGTAGCTCCTAGGACTTTGAGCAGTTTAAGGCCTAAGAGAAGAGCTTCATACTCTGCCATGTTGTTTGTACATCTGAAATTGAGTCTATAGGCATGGCCTTGTGCGTGATTATCATGTGTATTGTAAATCCATACTCTAGCCCCTACTCCTAACTTGTTAACAGAACCATCAAACTCTAAATACCATGTGATTTCTTGTTTGAGGTTTGTATTGAGAGTTTCAGTTTTTTGAGGATTGGGCAGACTTACAATTTCTATTTCGGGATGTTCTTCTTGCTGTTTGTTGGTTGCCTTGACTGTTGAGACAGTTTCATGGGTATTGGCAACTGATTCCTCACTGATGTACGTTTCTTGCTCCAAAGATAACGGCTTATCATCAGTCGGAGGGCTGTGGTTATCATTAAATAAAATAAAAGAATCCATATCGGAATGGATTGAGTAAATTGGAAAATTTTGGGGCTTTTCCTCACTCCTTACCACATACTTCATTAATGTTTCTCTATACAGTCTCTTTGGTTGCTCAAAGACAGATATAGTGGCATAAGAGAGGTCGAGTTGAAGGGATCCTTGCAATTTTTCTCCCCACAATCTGGATAGGAGCATGCCATACTTTGTGGGAATGTCAGCAACTACTACGTCCATTAGGATTGTCTTGTTGGGGAATTGGACTAGAGACACACAAAGGTCTTTGATCAAGCCTAAAAATTTGACTTGACTTGAGTCAAAGGAATACAGATCTTTGTACGGTCTTGTGACATCAAGGTTCAACCTTTCCATTACAGCTTTGGGCATAAGGTTATGTGAGGCACCTGAGTCACATAGCATTATGCAATATTTTGTCATGTATGTGCAGACTGACATAAAAAGGTGGAACAGGTCCATATGTTGATTTTCTGTTAACTTCTGGACCAAACAGCAGCTCAGTATCGTCTAAAACGTTTATATCATCCCTTACCTCTGGTAGTTGAAGTGACCTTTGAATTTTTTTCCTATATACATCATTTTTTGCAAGTTCTGAGAGGGGAATGGATATCTTGAGTTTTCCAATCTCTGCTTCTAAACTGAATGGTTTTTCCAATGAGTTCTTGGCGTTGATAGTGGAATATTTCTCTTTTTCAGGCATACTCTCTATGTTTTCTTATGGAATGTCAATGTCATGATGTATGACAGTTTGTGGTATTTCTGTTTTGGGAAGATTTTTTGGAGTGCTATTCAGCTTTTCTTTTGGGGAGGAGGGAGGTAGAGGCCGATTGATTTACCTGATGCAGGCTTGGGATAGAGTTGTTAGCTGGTTGATTTATGGTGACATTTCCTTTAATTTTGCTGGGCTATTTGCTATCTTTTGTTCTGCTAGATGCGGGGACATCTATGTTCCTTGTTCTCAATTTGTATTGTTTGTGTACCTCATACACAGCAGTATCATAGCCTTGTTTAAAATCGAAAGAATCTCCCGACTTGGTGTGAAATTGTTTTGCATTAGGGTATGGTCGGTCTTCTTCAGTAAGAAAGATTTGTTGTTCATTTTCTAAATCTATCATGTTCATATGAGTCCCATCTGTGGGCTCAGTGGATGTAGATGCCTCCGCATAGTTTTCTTGGAAAGGAGGCCTAATATCATGGTCGGGACTGGCCCTTCCAACGTTGGTGTTTTGAGTTTTTCTGAAGTTCGGGTTGCTTATGGCATTGGGCTGTTGACCTTCCCATGAAGTTTTCCTCTCAACATTGTCTACTCTGTCTCCCAGCCTGTGGATGCCACTGATGATAGCATCTAGCTTCTGATCAAAGGCTAAGGGTTCTTCCTTGAAGGTGGTTCATCTCTCAATTCTGGCTATGTTTCTTTTAGCAATTAAATTTGCCTCCACACTAACAACAACATCTTGCATTTCTGCAAGGCTTTGAGGGGCTCTTTCCCTTAACTGATATGCCATCTCAGCATCAAATCCATCAGGGAATTTGTACAAAGCGAGATCAGGTGGAGGTCTTAAATTTTGTGGTATTGCATTGTAAACATTATTAAACCTTTCACAGTAATCCAAAACCGTTTCCTGAGGTCCTCTTTTGATAATATCATACTTAGATAGTATGTGCAGGGGATCTTTCTTTTTCTCCCACCTGTTAATAAATGTCTGGTATAAGGCTTCAGGGTTTAATATGGAATTGGGTGTAAGTGCCCTAAACCAGGTTCTGACATCACCTATCAAACTTTGGACAAAAATCTTCATTCTCACACTCTCATCATCAATTTCATAACTCTCGAAGTAATCCTGCATTTTCTTTGTATGTTGTAGGGTGGTGTAGGAGTTTGTGCCATCAAAATAAGTGATTTTTGTCTGGTAGTCCTGAGGCATAGCCCCGGGATTAGCAGGCAACTGTAAGGGCACATATCTATTAGCCATGATGATGGGGATAAGCGGAAAAATTGGGGCAACTAGGATAACAGGAGTAGTAGTGGTAGTGGTAGTAGGAGTATAGGATGGAGGTGTAGAAGGAGTAGTAGTGGTAGTAGGAGTATAGGATGGAGGTGTAGAAGAGCTACTTGGAGAAGGGGGTGATGAACCAGGGGAACTTGGGGTTGACCGAACTAAAACTTTGACAGGAGTTGGAACACTGCTTTGCTGAACTGTTTCAGGACTCGCAGCAGTTGGGTCTTCTTTTTGCTTTTGTTTTCTAATGATCTTAGGGATTAAATTCAGATTTTCAAAAACAGTTGGGCGATTGGGATCAGGATTTGATCGTGTATTACGCGTTTGCTTTTTAGGAGCCAGCTTCTAATCTATTTTTTGGGAAATTTTTCTAAAAACACAGGTCGACCGAGACTTTCAAAGGTCGGTTTCTTCCTCTGTGGAGCTGAAGACTGGTTTAGTGAGTTTATCTGAGGAGTTCCCCAGTGGAGTCGCCATTATGTTAACACTCAGGTTGTCCCTAAGCTCCTGTAGGGATACGACCGAGGTAACCACAAACCAATCTTTGGATTGCAGGTTCTAGCCCACCTGCAATCAGAGAGGGATCTCTCTTTATGATTTAACTATGTTGATGGTAATTTTAGGCTAGTTGTTGGGTAGAGGGGTTTTTTTGTTTTGTTTGGATGGAAGGTGTATGTCGGGTAGAAATTCCAAGTTGAGAGGGAAAGTAAGGTGCGATAAGTTTCAAACCATTGGGCATGGAGTCGTGGATTAAAACTTGCTGGTGCATTTTCTTGGTCGCCAGAGGATTGAGGAGTGGGATAGCCACACATGAAACAATTATCAATTTACTGAAAGGATGGGATGATGGTCAGAGATGAAAGGCAATTAAGAATCTTTCATCAAAAAACTGACAGGGAGGAGAGGTGCATGAAAGGTTGTCTAGGAGCAGTTAAGAATTCCTAAACTATCATTCATATGTGAAAGGAACAACGTAAGCAAGATCATTTAAGTATGCATGTTCATAACTATTCCTGATGAAAACATGAAAAATTGCAGAAATTGAGCCTAAGGTGCAGCTAAGCAAATCCTAAGCTATTCTTCTTTTCTGCAATTTGGAGAGCGGATTTTTGATAAACAAACATGAATAAAAATAACAGAGTTAAGAACACTTATTGAACCATGTCGATAGCATAGGAATTCCACAATCACTCCTCGGCCAATTAAACATAGCAGACAGTTTCAGAATCCATGCTTTCAGCAATCTTTGATTATAGAAAGCATCACAGTTACAGTGCGAGTCTCTTCTTGAGAGAAAGATCGGGATCACAAAGATTAAACTACTGATCAATCAACCAACCAACCCCTACTCCATTTTTCAGGGTGGTATATATAAGCAAAATATCTGAAGTCATTTATTACATTTGACCTAAACAGGTCTGTCGGAAAAGCTTTTTCTAAAAACCTAATTGTTACTAGAATTAAATGCAAGTAAGTCCTTTGGGCTGCGCTAGAGGCAACTGAATCAAGTTGAGTTGATGAGGTGTCCTGTGTGACTTGGTGCAATGGTCCTGTCATAACTGTGCATTGAGTTCTGGTCCACTGATATTTCGTGCGTTTAATGTGTAGTCATTGGTGCTGGTGAGCCTTCAATGTGTCTTCAATTGCTTCCTAACTTTCAGAGCTTTCGTTTTAATGTTGGATTTGCCTCGAGCCCTCAGAAAATCTCCTCTGATACACTTTTCCACTACATTGATGGTATTTGCCGCTTCCTGATACTCTTTGACGTGCTTTCTGTCTGCAAATTTGATCTGATACTCTTTAATCTCTGTTCCTGGCCTCTTTCTGTCTTCAAATTGGTTTAATTTGGCAAAATCGGGCAGTTTCGGGCTTTTTCGGTGCAAAACGGGCCAAGGAATCAAACAATTCCCTAAAGATTCCCCAATATGGCCTATTTCCCGTAGCGATGCGTGATTGCGCATCGAAAACTGCCTCCGTTTCTCATTCTGGAGCTCCGAAGCTCGACTTTTGTGCTTGTGCGAATTTTCGATTTTTTTGTTGCTGACGTTAGCTGTACGGTGGATGATGTCAGCATTCTGACGTCAGCAGTGTGGTCCTCTGGTACGGATATGACATCATCATGCTGACGTCATCAAGGTGATGTGGCAGTACGGCAGGGTAATGTGGCAGAGACATGTGGCAGGGTGACATGGGCCGGACGCAGGCTGTGTGAGGTGATGTGGAGGCGACGTGGCAGGGTCAGGTGGCGCTCTTGTTACGTGAGGGGAGGGTGGTTTTTCCTGTGCATCAGAACACCTTTGGTACAGATGTGGTTTCTGTGAGGGGTGGCCTGATGCAATGGGAGGCCGCCACCTGTCCCGGTGTACGACGGTAAAAACCGTCAGACGTCGAGTGGTAACCTACCACCACAATGGGGCGCCCGATGTGAACAAGGGCTTTCGGATCTGGGGAAGGAGATCCGACGGTGGACGGGAAAGGGAGATGCGTGGGGTTTAGTAAAAGTGCGGGTGCGTTAAAGGTTTAATTTTCCACGACACTGTGGGTTTTAAACCTTAGGAAATGGGTTATATGGGTTTTGCGGAGGAAATTTATTAAACAAACATTAATAATTTCCAAGGAAAAATGCGCTGGAGGGTTTTAGCATTTGGAAAGGGTTTTCTTAGTGTTTGGAAGGGGTCCAAACACCTGGGAATAGAAATTTATGCAGAGGGGGGGTTCTCACTAAAATCCGGGTGACTTAGTAATTCCCAGAGAAGTATTTATGGTTATATTTCAACCAGGGGGAGGGGATATTTACATAAGGGGATTATCTACATAGTTTTGGTAGGGGGATGGGGAAAACATAGGGAGTTAAATAATAATGTCAGTAGTTAATATGGAGATGACAAGAAAGCGCTAAGTTTCAGATATCTTAGGCTTTAAAAGGGGAGATAGTACCTTATAGAGAAAGTATGGATTTTCCTTGAGTGAAGCAAATCTTCACCCAGGCTAATGACATGGAAAATGATGAAACTAAGAGATATCAAGCAGATCTTGACCTCTTTTGGGGAAATTAGTTAATGATTTGGGGAAGATGGAGAAAGGGAGGTTAGTTATTCCTGGTTTGAGCTCCTTCATATGAAAAATGCTTGATGACTGTGACCTGAGTAGAGATGATACTTCAAAACATAGCAATGAACAGACATCAAGATTCTGCAACCTCAAAACTACTTACCCAGCCTACGTACCTAACATTTTTTCTTCTTTTGGTTTGGGTGCACTTAGACTTGTAAACCCAGCATTTCAATTTTTTCTTTTTATGTCTTCCTATCTACAAACTACCCTTATTTCTTCCAAGGGCCCAGATTAAGTAGTTGGGCTCCTTTGATTCTCTACCTATCTAAGAATCTGCCAAGATTAAGCTATTTGGACATATTTTCATTCTTTATATTCTAAAACAGGAAATTGAAACCTAGGGAAACCAAGATTAAGATGTTTGGACCTCCCTTTAGCTGAGAATTCTAGAAAACTAGAATGACTCTTCAAAATTGGAATGCAGTAGATGAACTTTGAGTAGCACTCATTCCTTCGTGACTGTTTAGCAAATATGGAGCATTGCAGCATGTAAAGTATGACATATTTGGCCTGTAAATGTGTCAATCATGAAAAATGAGTAACCTGCTGCAGCAGGAGGCTAACAAACCCTATGGTAACAATGCTCGCCAATCGTATAATAAGGATGTCTAATTCAAGATGCCATTTTTATGGGGCTTGCACCTTTCGTAAGCTTTGCCCCAGATCCTTTCTTTATGCAAGCTAGGAAATGACCAGCCTTACGGGTTTAAAGGGTTAGAGGACCTACAAATTTAAAAAATAAATGGTCGCTCTTTTCTTGCATGCGGAAAGGTTTGCATGCCCCTAGGTATAGTGAAACATTCTCAGGTTACCATGAAAGTTCCATCTGCATAGCGGACATAATGCTTCCTTGGAAATGTTTACCGAAATAGACAAAGGTGAGTGGCACAGAGCTGTTCCACTCACATAACCTTGATGAAGGTATCTTATTCCAGTCTAATCCCATTTTCTTGTAAGGATGGGTTTTTCAGACTAGTCATATATCCTCCATGGAAACCTACTCTATACCCAAGGTTTTCCTGCCGAAACAGACGAGGGTGCATGCCCCCTGGGTTTCAGTCACATCCTCTTGAATCACTCCTGCTCATCAAGTGGACGGACTCGAGATCAATGAGACATTCCTTGTGCGAAAAGACCATTTAGGGATGGCATTTGACTATTTTCTATTTGTGAACGGGGAATGACATTTGGTCTATGAGCTTGACCATTCTGCCTTGGCACGGAAAACACATTACTCTAAAGAGTGAGGAGACGACAGCTCCCATGCAATAAATATAGTCACGTCCAAGGAGTAGATTATAATCCAGGGGTCCTTGAACTACCATCACGTTCATGTGAACGATTTTCCTTCTCAAAGTAATGGGCACATTTGGAAGGATCCCTAATGGTCGATTGGTTCCTTTGTCAAAGCCTGTCATATTTCTCATTTCAGGCAAAAGCGATGGCGAACCAAATGCTTTCCAAGCAGTTGAGGAAAGGATACTCACAGAAGCCCATTCATCGATGATGATACTAGCCATGACCATTCTATAAGCTTGTACAATGATTTGGAATGGTACACTAGCTGGTAAACAGGGTCTGCCTAGTAGATTCCAGTCGAAGGAAATGACTAGGTTGCTTGGAGGTAGGACCGAATAGACGGTCGGATATGACTCTGATGAACTTCCTTCCTACGATAAAGGAATGGGTAGACTACCTCCAAGTTCATCGGATTCTGTGTTTACAAAAAGAATTTGAACGGTGTCATTCTCTTTCTCTTCAGTGACGATATCATTCGAAGATGAACATTTTGAAGGCAAGACCAGGTCAAATGCTGCCTCGACCTTTTGACTTTCGTCTGGTATGGATTTGGAGGGTTCATTTTCAATGATAGACACTTCGGCTGACCACAATGGCGGACCAGCCAAATTTTCAACCAGTGGACTTGAAAAGAGTTTTTTATATCTAGGAGGGAGCCGTAGCGGTGAAGCAGGACGGTCATCCAAAAATATTTTAGCTTCGCCAAGGCAGGGACAACGGTGGACGGCATGATTGCCTTCACACAATTTACAAGGAAATCTGGGATTCCTTTTCTGTCCAGATACTTCACTTTCACTGGTTGATGGTGTGCATTCAATGTGACCATCATAGGTTGATGACACCGGATTGTGCAAATGAGGAGACTAGTCCCTTAAGATCTGAGGGATACACGGACAATCTCGGTGATAGTGGTCTCCATTGCAAATGACACATGGAGATTTAGGTTTAGACGATGTGGTGTGAGGATTTTCGCTAGACGAAGCCTGGTTGCCCCTTTTCGATTTCGGTTCCTTCTTCTTCTTTTCCTTTTTCTCTTTCTGCTTCTTCTTCTTCTCAGTTACTTGATCTTTAGCTTTACCAACTTTATCAAGCGAAGAGGAAGGAGGAGAGGGAGAATCAGATGAAGTAGAAGGTTGGGGGCCAACTCTAGTATCATCTAGTTGTTGACTTGACTGTTCAGGAATTACGGTATTCTGAATGACAGAGGTAGAGAAGAGCCATACTGGAAAGCCAATTGTCAACCCTGGAAGTGACAATTCGGCCATATAGGGTGCACCAACATCTCCCCAAGAGGAGAAAGGACTAGGATTTCCTTCAAGGGGAAATCCTTGGTTGGTAGACTCCTTTTTTCTCAAACTAAAGACCAATGAGGGAATTTTTGATGTTATTCCGATTAAAATAAATTTTAGACGCTTTGACACAACTTGTTTTTTCAATTTTAAAGAGTCGAGAAAAAACGAAAGATGACTCTAGTCGCCTTCAATTTTTAATGAGCCTAAAGTGACAAGTGCTCAAAGGACCTTTTCTTTTAAGGAATCTGAAAAGGAGAAAAATAGAATTCTCTAGAGATCTAGGCAGAGGGGATTACCAAACCAATCGCAAAACTGCAGAATACTTTTTACGGTACGGCAGTCAATCTTCCCGAATGCTGTGTTCAGTGCATTGTGATTGATAGGGCAGCAAACACAACTTCCTAAGGATAAAAGATGTAGCCTATTGTGGTCTCCCAATATATACTCGACGGTATGTGGGAGCACAAGTCCATACTGGCACTTGCCGTCTCAAAGTGGAGGAATCACTCAACCAACAATGAAAACAATAGTTACCATGTTTTACGATGTCGGAATACGTCTCTAGCCTAGACCTCTAGATGTTGTGCGTTAGGTTCCAAAGCGTTGTTAGATTCATTAAATTTATTTTAAGTTGATCTTGTTTAAAAATTTTCCTTTCAGGTTCACCGCGTGATGTGTTATAACAATTCCTAAAATGTAGTCTAAGATGTAAACAAACGTTTTAATCTTCTTTTGGCAATGAAAATCCTAGCTACTAAGGAAAGAAAGTTAAGAATCTTTCAACAAAGAGCATAGAGCACACACTAAATGCACTGTCCTAAATCAAACCAAGCAGTCTAAATGAAAATGCACATGCATGTATTTGTTTTTAGCCTTCTTAATGTATGAACTATGATAGGAAAGCTAAGTGCAAATTTGAATTATTTTCAAAGCGACAATACTCAACAATTTTCTTTTCAAAATGAAGTGAAGGTAAGGGATACACTTTGAGATTTCGAAATGAAAATTGTTTTTTGACACTTTAAAAACTACTAATTAAAATCATATACAAGAGTAACTATATAATCGACTATCAAGAACAATGGGATTGTCTTCTACGACTGAAAACGACAGTTACGACACTTTCAGATTTAGAAACGACAGTTCGACTATGCTACTTCTTTGCAAAAGAGAACTGAAAATGGCACACATTACATAAAAACACTTACAGTTCTTTGCACAATAGAGGCAGAATGATGTAAGAGAAGGGGGTTTTCACAGAGATATACTGACCATAGATAGCAAAATTCCTGAATAGAATTGAAAATAGTGAAGGAAAAACCAAAGTCTGAAGGTAAAGTTTACCTTTCCTGACCATCGCACCTGTCACACAGTGAAATCAGTATGCAGTGCACTTACTGCACATAGGAAGTGCGATGCATACAGGCTGCCTTAAAGGCAGGGTGTGATGGTACTAGTGCGAGACTTTTAACGATTTTTTGCTCACAATTTGTGATTTAGTTCAGGGATTTAGGCCAAGTGATGTTCAGTAAATGTAAATCACAGGGGTTGATCTAAGGAGTTTACTAGAGCCACCACTTAGGGAAATTAGAACGTTTGTAGATTGATTGTTTAATTCATAAACAAAACCCAGAGATAGACTAAAGCAACATTGATCTACTTTGCATTTGTATAACAAATGCAGTTCGAAGGCTAGCTGGCTTGGCTTCAGGCTGCGTCTGTAAGTTTATAAAAGAAACAAAGATAGGCTAACAAACAATCTAGTCGCTCCCCAGTGGAGTCGCCATTTTGTTACCGGGAATAGTGTCCACTCAGAGCTGCTATTCCCACTAAGACTGGTAGCTATCTTAGAAACAAACAAGTAAAGTCTACTTTCACTTTCCTTTATGAAAATAGATAAGAGTGGAACAAAGGAGACCAACCTTAGTCTTGTGTTTGGTTCCCTTGCTTGATTCCTCTCCTTCCTGGTAGATCTTGGCTGCTTCTTCTTCATCTGCCCAGCTTCAAAGAGCACCTATGGAATCAAAGCAGCATACTACTATCGAAGAACAGAGATATATATTCATAAATAACACAGGACCAAATATGTGTTAACCATGCAAATGCATATATAAACAAACATACAAGAATATGGAGGAAAACTTGAATAGCTTTATTAAGATCAAGAGTAGCAAGAGGATTACAACCATATGTTTTGACCCAGCATCATCCTCCAGCAAGAAAGCCCTTCTTCACCTCAAGTAAAGCTTAGATCACCCAACACTATGAAGTTACACCAGAAAACCAACAACACTTCTCTACAAGATACAACATTCCAGCCTCTGGATCTCTGTGATGAGGGATCCATATATAGATGATTGTAGGGGGGTGCGTCATCTCTTGGGGTCTTGATTAGTGTCCTCTCTCTATTAGTTCTTGATTCCACTTGGAGAATGATGATCTCTTACTCATCCCTGGTCGAAAACAGAGAGGCAAATGTCAAAGAGGAAGCTTCTAGAAGATTCCATGATCTTCCACCTCGCAAATTGTCCCTACCATTTGTCCATTCCCGACCATAACACCCTCCAGAGGGGCCATTCAGTATGCATCGCACCCTTTACACTGGGAAGGTGATATGCATCGCACCCTCTGCATTGGGTATTCAGTATGGTCTAGTTTTGACCATTTCTGAGCAGTTTTTAGTGGAAAACTTCTGGGAGATGATGTAATTAGCTGACCTTGTTCCTTTAGGCAATGAAGCAACACTTTTAGGGACTTAGGAGCCCTCAGTTTATGGACATTTATGATTGGGGTTGTAGTGCCTAAAAATGTCTATAACAAAGAATGGTAGAAGTGGAGTTAAGATGGATATAGGTTGGTTTTTATGATAATGAAGATATTAAAGAGACTTAGGAAATTATATTATAAAAAACAGCTTAAGGTGAATGGTTAAAGCTACATTTAGTCACTTCACAAAATTTAGTAAAAAATACCAATATCTCCATTAATATTCGTTTTTCTAATTTAACAACAAAAAAATTCAAAACAGTGAATTCTTATCACTCTTTCCGCATCACCCTTGCAAAAGAGAGATAGTCAGTGCCTAGATTTTCCACCATTTTTCAAACATTCTCAATATGATATCTTCATGAAAAAGTTAGGGTACTGATGTTGGATTAGTTGTTTGAAAAATATGCTGGTTTGTACAACCTTTCATCTTCTTTGTTTTTCTTAATTTGTCATAATGATCTATAGTGGTTGGGCCAGTGCACCATATTGTCCTAAAAGGTGGATATTGCACCAAAAAGGAAATTAATCCACATGTTACAACATTGTTAAAAAATGCAAGACTTATGAAGGTAGTGAATTATGCTAATAACCAATTTAAGATTTCTAATTAAAATAATAATAAATCTATATGTATCTATTAATATATTGATTGGAAAGCTTCTGACAATGGTCACTTCTTTCCATTAGATCCCCTTTAGGCCTTTGGGATACCTACTACTTTCTTATATTATATAGTTGGGGCTTGCTACTTGTTGGCATGTTGGGGTAAACAAAATGTGTTTTTTTTTTTTTTTTATCTTGCAGTTGGAGTCTATGGAATAAGGAAGAAGTTTGATAGCTTGACAAAAGTGGTACAAAATATGTTTTTTTTTTTTTTTAATCTCGTAGTTGGACTATATGGAATAAGAAAGAAATTTGATAGCTTGACAAAAGTGGTAGAGAAAAGATTAATCTCTCCTACCTTGACAAAACTGGTGGTCAAGATCAACACCTACAAGAACTTTGTTGTGGAATATTATCAAAACTAATAGAAGGATATGGAAGAGTTTATAGTGAGAACCTTGACAAACATGGCCACTGAAACTTGCAACATTGTTTGTAGGAAGAGAAAATTATGTTTCTTTTCTCCAAACATGTATGTTAGTATATTACAATTTAATGAATACGTTTTCCTATTATCATATATGGTTTCATACTTTAACAAAACATTCACCAAGATTTCACTTATTATTATTCAGTGAAAAATTTGCCAAGATCTTACAAGATTTTATAATTCAGTGATAGATTCGCCATGACTTTACAAGATAATATAATCTTGTGAGAGATTTTCCAAAAAAATTATATATACATATTATATTATTGATAAAATCGCCTCCCATTTTTCCTATGTATCATGGGATTCACCCATTTATTATACGTATAAATTTAGGGTGGTTCTTAAAATTTTCTCTGATCCCAATAAGAACATCATTAACTCCTACATGGAAACATCACTGTAACAATAACCACTGCCATGCATACATAACAAGCACATATACAACCTACATGCATGCATGACAAAAAAAATTCAGCCCATCCATTCCAAGGGCTTGAACCATGCTCTGATACCACTCTGTGGTATCATATTTCACCCAAAAATAACAAAAACCAACACCAGCCAAAGATAATGAAACCTGCTCTGATACCACTCTATAACACCCTCATCCCACATTTACCCAAGTAACCAGAAAACTTGGGTAAATATGCAACAAGAGGCCACTATAATGGGATTCAACCTCCTAGGTCACCTTAAGGAAGTGGAATTGACAAAAACACACCACACAAACCTTCCACATCAACAACATAACTCCCAGGAGCCATCCCAACCACTCAAGTAACCAGTCCCTAAGACCAACTGAAGTTTTAGTGCATCAAATCCCTAGACACTCCCCTGATATGGACAAGGATGCATCTTGGAGGCTCCAGAAGCTCCCATAGCAAGGGCAAGGGAGCTTCTAGGGACTTCTTTCCCCAGTTTTGTGCTTGCAACTCTAAGATTTGTGCGACTTTTTCAGGCCCAGAGCCTAGGTCGCTGCCCATAACTCAATGACACCTTAGGAAATGAATTTACACAACAGAACAATGGTAAATTTGTGAAAACACTTACAAGGAATAGACTGGACCCCTACTAGCCATGACAATAATTTTTTCAAACATATCACAAATATGAAATCTATAGGTCCTAATGACAAGGATAAGCATAGGGGTCTCATACTTATATGAGAATCGCTAAGAAGCATTGATGCCTCAATCCAATAGCCGAAATTTCATCTACTAGGCCATAGATAAATTGTTCATTTATTACAAGTTAAAATATGATGATATCCATACATCACCATTGTCCTAATACATATTCATAACCAACATAATAATAATAGAAATACCAAGGAAACAACAACCATATAATCCACATATGAACTAGTATAATATTCATGCAATAACAAGGAGAAATAACCTTATATTAATGAATGTAAAGGCCAACCCGGTTCGGGGCTTCCACGAACCACCCGACCGTAGATTGGATGAACCAAATATTTCTTTCATACAATCATCCCCATGCCATATTCCAAGCATGAATGTGGGACTTAAATCCAAAATCAACCAGGGATTCCTGAGGCTACACCACCTCACCCTCATCAATAGAACTAGGCTTTATCACATTCCACACCAGATCACTAGGCCATAAACCATAAACATACAATACTAGGCTTTACCACAATCCCCACTAGATCACTAAACCAAAACAAGCATGGATTCCACTAGATTTCTCCACCTACATCATGCAGAATTTTCTTGTCTCCTAGTCTCTAGGATTTACCACAATCCACAGTTCAATCTAGGGATCATTAGGCCATAACTGAGATGCCAGTCTCTGGGCCTTACCACAACCCACACTAGATCACTAGGCCCTAACCAAGACTCCACACTCTAGGCTTTACCATATATCCTTCCATTCATCGACAAGGATTCCTAGGCCTAATCAAAGGCAACCACCTCTAGGATTTACTATATATCTCACCATTAACCGGTCAAGGATTCCTAGGCCCACTCAAGCACATAATACTTGGCTATTCCATAACCAACATTCTGGTTCAGGGGTCACTAGGTCAGTGGCTTTACCGCAATCCACATTCTAGTTCAAGGATCACTAGGCCATGTGTTATTTCTTCCAGGAGATCCACCTCACTCAACTTCAAATCCATCCGACAATCTAGCTCAACCAAAACATGATAACCCCATCACACCATGGCTATCTGGAAATGGAAAGGCTAGGCTAAAAACATTGTCACACCTAGCAAAACCCATGCCATGACAGTAAAGAACCATATATAGTACCATGCATGCCAAATCTAGCAAGGAAATCATACATGCAAATTGATACCTGTAAAGAATCATGTCGTGGCTACATGATCCTTCTCTTCCATGCTTGTTCCTTTCCTTCATCTTGCCTTCTTTTCCTTTCTTGATCCAATTCCAAAGTTCTCCAAGAAAACTCTAAGTGTCCTAGAGTGAGTGAGAGAGAGAACAATGAGATAGATCCAAAACTGAATTGATAAAAGGTTACACTAGCCAAGCCTGCCCATTGATCCTCAGAAGCCTTTTTATCAATGAGGCCTTACTTTCTTTAATTTCCATTATTTTCCTTCATTTTCCTCCTCACATGAAACATGTGACCTTTCACCTTCCTTTTCTCCTAATTTCCATTATTTTCATAAATAAATGTGCCAAGATGCCATTTTTCCTTTCCAAAGCCTTTGTCATTGCCTTTGCCAAATTTCTTTAGCCATAATAAACCAACAAACACCTACACTAGGATGTCTTACCCAACATTTAGCTTGGAATAAGTGTCCCATCAACCGTGGTCATTATTTTTCATTTATTAACTTTTATTACATGGAATTTCCACCAAGGGTGTTACACCCATGCAGACTCTTTACCTTATTATTTCAGCCACGCCTTGATGGATCATACATTTTGTGATGTGGATTTGATCAAATCTAATCCCATATGGAAGAATCAAAGATCAAGGGAGGATGTGGTTGGAAGATGTATTGATCCGTTTCTTATGAGAAAAGCCCTAATGTGAAGTACCCCTTTGTTTTGTCAATGGATTGGAGTCGGAGGAGAATTTGATCATCACCCTATATTCCTCAAATTAAGGGGGATTAAAATTAGCCAAATATCCCTTTTAAATTTAATATCTCATGGCATGAGGATGCCTCTTTTCTCAATATGGTATCTGAAACGTAGGCCCCTTTCAATTTGAATGAGGGGGAGCCTGTTGCGATATATTTTTCTGATAACCTTAAAAGGATTAAACAAGATATGATACAATTTCCTACCCAAAAAAGAAATGAGAGGAGGAGGAGGTTAATGATGTGGAAAAATAATTAGAGATATTGTAATCTCCTGAAGGAGTGGTTCTTGTCTAAATTAGGACTCCAAACTAAGGATTTTTCATTTGGAAGCTACCAAAAAAAAAAGATGGGAGAAAAATAGGAAGCATGGAGACAAAAAAACAGAGCTATTTGGTTTAAAAGTGGTGATGAAAACACCAAGTTCTTTTAAAAACTTTCAAAGGGATGAAAAGCTCAAAACACCATCTAGGCTTTGGTCACTCTCGACGAGCTAGATCCACATACTTAAAAGAGCTTGCTAGTTTGGGGAAAAACTATTTCTACAATATTTTTAGGGACCCCTAAAGAAACTATTGTAGTAGTAATTTGAATGACTTCATGATTCCCCATATTCTCTAATGATGAGGATAATCAAAACCTAATGAAGCCTATTACTAAGGAAGAGTTACATTTTTTTTGCACAACTTTCAAGAGGATAAGATTCTAGGTCCCGACAACTGGTCGATGGAATTATTGCTTGGGTTGTATTATATTTTGGGGCTAGAGATATTAAGAGTGGTGGAGAAATATTGAACCTCAGGTCATATTCTCAATTATTTCAATTATATGTTTGGTGTTGTCATCCCTAAATCTAAAGCCCCTTAGTCTTTTGATGACTTCGTACATATTTAATTATATAATTTTATACACAAAACAATCACAAAAATCATAGCAAATAGGTTGAATTCAATTCTATCTAATAATATTTCAAAGGAACAATTTACATTTATGGAGGGAAGGTAGATCCATGAAGCCATTGGGGTTGAACAGGAAGGGATGCATAGCTTAATATCTAAGAAAATTAAAGGTTTGTGCTCAAAATTGACCTCTCAAAAGCATAAGATAGAATGAGTTGGGTTTACCTTAGGCTACTCCTCACTAATCAAGGCTTTGAAGTCCCTTTCATAAACTGGTTGATGAGCTGTATTACATTATTTTTCTTCATTTTACAGATAAATAGAGATGCCTCAACATTTCATTCCCAAAGGGGGTTCTAATAGGGATGCCCCCTGTCTCCCCTCTTGTTTCTTTTGGTGGAAAAAGGTATGAGTATCCTTTTGGCATATGCAAAAAGAAGGGAGGGATTAAGAGCTGCTTGGGTGGTTGAGGATTTGACCATTATATGCTTATTGTTTTTTGATGACATTTTACTATTTCGTAATGGTTCCAGAAACTACATTGATGCTATTATAAGTGCATTGACATTGTTTCAAAAGGAAATTAGTATGCAAATAAATTCTCTTAAATCAATTATATCTCCTCTCATCCTTTCTATGGTAGAATCTGTCAATGTTCCAAATTTATTTCCTTTCCACTCATACAACTTTAATAATGGATTAAAATATTTAGGCTTCGATATGAAACCAAACAATTACAAGATGGATGAATGGCACTATATCATTACAAGAATTGAGAGAACTTTGGAGGTTTGGAGCTAGAGTTGGTATATTGGTACTTATAAAATTTATCCTTGAGGTGATTCATGTTTTCTAGATGTCATTATCTTGGATACCTAAATGAGTATTGAATTCCATTCACAAAATATGTTGTTGTTTCTTATGGTTTGTCTCTAAAGAAGGGAAAATATTCTCCTAGGTAAAATGGGAAAATATCTCTTTTCTTAAGTGATCCAAAAATGGATTCTGGATAAACCTCTAAGTCTGAAAGACTTCATATGAGAGGTAAAATGTGCCAAATGGCACAAATCCTTTGCAAATCAGAGGAAAATGAAATTCGCAGGCTGCTCTTAGAAATAGTCTCATTGCAGAGATCTCCTCATTCTGAATCCAACAGAACTTGAATGGGCGAAAATAGACTCTGGATGAAGGAGTTATTATAGAATGAAAATTGCCCAATGTCCTTAGAAAAGGAGGAAATTTCATTAAAATTTGAACTATATTGAAAATTTTGATTTTAGTATAGGCTCACAGGCCAATCCCTAGTTGACACATGACAGGCCGGGATTGGGCCATGTTTCCCTATTTGATTGGCCAAAGAGGAAATTATCACATCATAATTATTTCAAAGGGAAGGACCTTGGGCCATCAGCAATTGCAATAAGCAATTGTCGCTTTATCACATTGCACAGATCCATGGGAGAAGGACCTGTGCCCAGAGGCCTTAAGATGTGCGATGGGATAAATTTGATGAGTTCATTACAACCGTCGGATTGGCAAAGGGAAGCAACGATTAAGATTTGATCGTTGATTGACGATCGGGAAAGCTGAAGGGCTGTGGGCCATGGAACTGTTGATATGCCGAAATATCGATGGGTTGATATGCTAAGATGTGATTGCACCAATTGGAGAAATCGGAGATTGGAGATCAGATCTGAGCAAAGCCAAAAGGGAGCATTGGGCCTTTATATTGTGCGACATTGCGATTTGCGATGGATGTGCGTACCCGATAATACTATAAACCATATTGTATGGATCTTGAGATCCACCAAATGCCATTTTTCAATGTATTCATGCCTATTTTTTTATTTAACGAAATACAAAGGGGAAAGCCAGTTGCGACTTACGATAGCAACCTATGGGCGGACCCGATAGGAAAATAAAGCACAGTTATGGGAATTTCAAGTCCAAAATTTTGTTTTATGTGGATTTTCCCATGTTTTTACAGCGTTCTCCATGTAAATAGAGAACGACTGTTTCAAAAGAATTTAAAACACCGATAGCCCTTCCGGAAAAACAAATGGCCACCATACCTTGGGATGTTATCAATGATGAAAATGCAGACATGGAGGTGAACGGACAGATAGAGAGGAATTGCTAGAGGCACAACCAGAGACGCATGGCTAGAGGAAGGTGTTTTCGGGAATCAAAGAGGCTTTGGTAACCATCCACGCAAGTTGGAAGCATTATTCTTGGCGGACTCGAGGAGTTCGAGCCATCTCGGGGACAAATCCCATTGTTGTACAGCCAGCGAGGCAGAGCTCAAAAATGATAATCATCCAAAATAACTAGAGGAACAAAGAGCCCGAGAGAAAAATAGTTGAGGGATAGGGAGCTGAGAGCCACAATCCCATAGAGAAGCGGGCGGTGGAGCAAAAGAGGCCAAGAGACCCATAGAGAGCCCGAGAGCCAGAGAGTTAGGGCTAGTCCAAATTCAAGCATTTTGTAGCTTCAACAGTTGAGGAAAACGATTCTGAGGGAGTCAAAGAAGCTAGAAGATCAAAAGAGCTTAGAGCACTAACTGAAAGAATTAGTCCAGAGAAGCCTAGATCTGTTTGCAGCTAAAGGATAGCCAGAGGTAAGATGATATTCTGAGCCCATTGGTTTATTTGTAAACCATATGGAGTTGAGTCACAAACTTGTAAAAGAATTCAGCCATAATCCCAAAGAGCCTAATTGAGTTGATTAGAGCTCAAGGAGACGTAGCCCAAGATATCAAGGTGAACTCTATATTAATTTGCTATCTTATGTGTATTGTTTTACTGTTTCCTTATTCACTGTTATATTCATTTATGTATGTGTTCAAGCACATTTAAATATCAACATACACAGCAGATTTTAAAGCACATAACAACCAACAATAAAAACAAGCATATGCATATACTTTAAAGCATTTCTTAATTCCACATTGGTTAATCAAATAGACTTGGGACAATACAAGCTTTAAAAGTTGGAGAGGTTCTTGTAAGCTAGACGAGAAGCCTAAGTGCCCCATTTTCATATCAGGTGGTATTAGAGCTTAAGATTGATTAACCACACCTTTAAGAAGGTTATATCAGAATGCTTGATTGACAGAGCAAAGACTACTTGTCTGAAAGGTGTTTGAACAAAAAGAGGGTGATTGTATGCTTATTTACAGATTGACTATTTGCTGAGTTTGCAGAGGTAAAGGGGAAGCTATTGATAGCTCAGTTCAGGAAGGACAAGAAGGAGAAGGGTTGAAGGCATTCTTCTATCTCAAAGGACCTCAAGGCAATCTTTGGAGCACAAGAGGTTTGTTGCTTAAATAATCTCTTTATTTATCTTGTTGAAGTTTTTTTGTTCATTGGCATAATGACAACTTCTACAAGTGGGTCCTCAAATTTTGATCTCTTCATAAGACTCTTTGATGAAGACATGAAGCAAGAATTATCCATCATGATGGATATGGTGAGAGAAATTTATGAGGATGGAAGGAAGAGCAACATGCTTAGAAAGCAACTGAATTCCATGAAGGAAGAGAAGTAGTTGCTTGCTTACAAATTGCAGGAAATGGAGAGGCAACTTCATATTGCAAATATGAACCTGAAAAGGATGTGAGTTGGAGTCCTAGCTCTTTGTTGCCCAAGGAGCCTTAGTCAAGTATCAGCTTGAAGAAGAGGTAAGCCATTCTAGTTTGTCTTCAAATTCTTCTAAGAATGCTTGTATTGGTTCTTTTGAAGGACATACTAGAGGCATAGGTTCCAAGCTAATGTCCAAGATGGGCTATGAAGGAAAGGGCTTGGGAAAGCATGCACAAGGTATTATTGAACCAATAATGGTTGAGGAAAGGCCTAAATCCTTGGGCCTTGGCTATGGATAGTCTTATGGTGAGAGTTCCAAAGTTGCCATGAAAGCCATTGAAACCATCTAAGAAGGAGTTTCATTGCAAGTCCTCTATCTCAAGAGAGTGAAGATTGTGTTCAGGAGGAATGCAATGGCTTGAAACATCATTTGCAGGGTGTAGGTGTTAAAAAGCACACCCTTGAACCATAGAGTTGTGTAAATTTTGACAGCCTTGAACAGATTGATGGGATTCTAAAAGGGGCCACTTCTTCATTTGCTTCAGTTCCTCATGAAGGCAGTAAAGGTGAAAGAGGCAGGTATAAATCTGGTTCTGAACATTTTCCTTTTGATTTTGAAAAGCATGATAAATCTCCACATAAGTATGGGGAAAGAGTTGCATGTTCCTTTTTTGGTTTGGATAACCATCATGTTTCCAGATGTTGGAAGAGAATGGCCACATACAGGAATCTTTTGAAGGAAAAGAAGCAAAAGGACAAAGGTCCATTGGACAAGGCAAATCATGTCATCAAGAGGATGCACATGTAGTGCACTTACTGCCATAAGCAAGGGCATCTTGTTGAAAGGTGTTGGACTCTGAATCCAGCAATGCTTCCACAAAAGCTGAAGGAGTAGGTGGAAAGAGAGAATGACAGAAATGGAAAGGAAGATTCCATGAATGATGTGTCTCAAGATGATTCACATGTTGATGCTGATGTGCAAACAAAGGAAAGACCTCTGAAATGGATTGGTAAGAAATGGTTAGATTTCTTTTCCAATTAAAGATTGCATATCTATTGATGCATTTGTTTGCATTTCTTTGTTGATGGAATGCAAGGTTCAGGTTTTACTAAGAAGGTGAATGGAAAAAGTTGAGTAGGAGACTCACTTTGTTACTGCAATAGTATATTTGATTTTCAGCTTCAAAAGTACAGTGTGCTTAAGCGAAAGTTGAAGGATGAAATGCATGAATGAGATGATGTGCATAAACACAAGGATGTTGATATTTTTCTTGTTTTTGGGAACATGTGTGTGTGATTGACTTGAAGGGTTGATTGCTTTGTTGTAAACATGCATGTAAAGTTGGTTTGGTGGAGCTAGTGATGAAATTGTTTCATCTTTTGAAAAAGAGTCCTAATGGTCTTTCTCTACATGCTTGGCTTGAAGGGTCATTTGCTTTAAAGGCATGTTTTGTGGGATTATTATCTAGTCCATAATTTGTATGTAGATGTAATACATGGAGGTGTTCACAAGATGTGAAAATCTGTTTCTTTTGTTGAAGCAGGAGTTTGGTCCATCCAGTTGTTGTATGTATGCCTATTGTTGTTAACAATGTTGTTGGCAGCTTGTGAAATAGGTACAAATGAAAGTTTTGTGGAGCAGATGTACTTCACATTCATTGAGCCACCTTGGATCAACGATCAAGGAAAAGAATCTCAAACTACCTTCTATGACCATTTCAATAGAAGTTCTACAGGAAGGCAAGGAGGAAGACAGTTCTTCTCAGGAAGACCAGCCCATCTAGAGAAGGGAAGTGATTGGAAACTTTGGTTCAGAGGAACTATGAAAAGGTAAGTGTAGGGAGGTTGAAAGAAGAGGGTGATTCACTCTCATTTACTATTCAAATCATTATATTAGCCTTTTGGAGACCAAAAGTTCTTTTAGTAGGAAGGCGTGATCCAGAAAAGGATCCTAGATAAACCTCTAAGTTTGAAAGACTTCATATAAGAGGTAAAAGGTGACAAACGGCACAAATCCTTTGTAAATAAAAGGAAAATGAAAGTCATAGTCTACTGTCAGAAATAGTCTCATTGCAGAGATCTCCTCATTCTGAATCCAATGCAACTTGAAGGTGCGAAAATGAACTCCGGATGAAGGAGTTATTGTAAAATGAAAATTGCACAATGTCCTTAAAAAAGGAGGCAATTTCATTAAAATTTGAACTATATTGAAAATTTTGATTTTAGTATATGTTAGGATCCCACCCTAACCCCCTTATCTATGTAATGGGACCACGTCATAGTCAAGAGTCAATAAAGCCCATATTAATAATTGTAAGTGGTTAATCTGCAATTAATAACGGAACCACAGTTAGTTGCAAATGGGCCGTAGTATTAGATAGATGGTATTAATAATACACGGTATTGGCCCGTGGTATTGCACGTAGGAGTCATATATAAAGTATAGAAACTCCCTGCGAGGAGCATCGTGTCTTATTTTGTAATCGAGCTCTGCTCTATTGGAGGTTGCCCCCTCGAAGAGGCAAGTGAACATTACTCTCTGAATAATAAAATCATTGCTATTCTGTGTTCTGGGTATCGTTTCTTC
>APFE030297635.1:33899-113379 GCA_000404065.3 Pinus taeda
ATCATCCCCTATGTAAATATCCCTCCCCCTGGTTGAAAAATAACCATAAGTACCCCCGGGAATTGCTCAGTTTACCTGAAACTTAGCAAGAACCCTCGTGCCACCCCTTCAAACCATCTTCCAAATACAATGAACTCCTTCCAGAGTATAAAATCCCTTTGAGGTGATCAGACCCCTTCCGAAGCCTCAAATGCCTTTCACACCCACTTGCTTACTCCTTTCGATCGCAACAAACCCCTTGCTGACTTCCTCAAGCCAGATCGCATCGCAAGATCGCAATTTCCTCTCCATGTAAGTTATAACCCATCCGTCGCCACCCGACGCGATATCGCGATATCGGCAATCGGTGGTCGTAAGCGCCAAATGTCCAAATGAAACACCTTTCCTTTCCCTGCCGATGTGATATTGCGATTGCATCAGAGAAGTTCATCGCATCGCCTTTAGTATCAGCACCTCGCCATGTCACTTCTGTACCAGGGACCCACTGCAAGCTGACATCATCCGCCATACTGCTGATGTCATGCTGACATCAGCAGCCAGAAAGCCAAAAATTCGTGCAGGAAGAGAAATCGTACTTCGGAGCTCCAGAACAAAAAACAGAGGTAGTTTTTGATGCGTGATTAGCGCAAAACACTAATCGTGCATCGCTACGGGAAATAGGCCATTTCAGGGAATCTTTGGGGAATATTTTGATTCCTCAACCCGTTGTGTGCCGAAAAAAGCCTGAAAATCACCCGATCGTGCCAAATTGATCCGGTTTAAAGACAGGAGAAGATCAATGACAGAGTTTAAAAGTGTAATAAGATCAAATCAACAGGTATTAAGCGTGTCAAAGAGTATCAGTAGGCGGCTGGAGCCATCAATGTAGCGGCAAAGAGTATCAGTGAAAATCTTAAGCAAGCGGCCCAAAGCAGGAGAACATTTAATACCTTCCAGCAGAGTCAAAGAAAGAGGGCGAAGCCACTCAAAGCCCTCAAATCATAATCATTGCACATTTAACTCGCACCAGAGCAGAACTACAGTTCCCGACACGCAATCATTCCAGCAGCACCACATCAAGCCTCCAAGGGCCACATTGTAGTCTTTTCTAATTCAGCTGCCCCTAACACAGCCAAAAGGATTTACCTGCATTTAATTCCAGTAACACTTAGATTTTTGAAGAGTTTTTCTAGAAGACCTGTTTAGGTCAATTGTAATGAATGTCTTTCTGATATTTTTCTTATATATACCACCCTGAACAATGTTGTGGGGGGTTGGTTGGTTGGTAGGTTGGTCAGTCAGTGAGTCAAAGACATTGCTTAGTCTGCTTCCCAACAATTTCTCCAAGCAGAGACCCACACTGTAACTGTCATATTTTCTATAATCAAAGATTGTTGAAAGCGTGGATTTCGAAACTACTTGATGTGTTCATTTGGCAAAGGAGTGATTACGGAATTCCTGTGCTTCTACATGATTCAATAAGTGTTTCTCTCCTCTATTAATTTTCATGTTTTTACCACCGTTCCGCCTTCTAAATTGCAGGAAAAAAGCATAGCTTAAGATTTGTTTCACTACACCTTAAGTTCAATTTCTGCATTTTTCTATGTTTTCATCAGAAATAGCTATGAGCATGTATACTTAAATGATCTTGTTTACGTTGTTTCTTTCACGTATGAATGAATATTTAGGAATTCTTAACTGCCCCTAAATCACCATTCATCCATTTCTCCTCTGTTTCAGCATGATGAAATGATTCTCCTTTGCCTTTCATCCCTGATTTTCATTGCATCCTTTCAGTAGATTGATAATTGTATCTTGTGTGGCTATCCCGCTCCATAATCCCCTTGTAACCAAGAAAACGCAATAGCAAGCCTTAATCCATGACTCCACGCCCAATGGTTTGAAACTTATCACATCTTACCTTGCCTCTTTGCTTGAGATTCCTACCTTCCATCCAAACACAAACAAAAAACCCATGAGCCAAAAGCTAGCCTAAAATCATTAACAAAGTTGAATCATTAAAGAGAGAGCCCTCTCTGATTGTAGGTGGGCTAGAACCTACAATCCAAAGATTGGTTTGTGGTTACCTCGACCGTGTCCCTATAAGGAGCCTAGGGACAACCTGAGTGATAACATAATGGCGACTCCACTGGGGACCTCCTCAGATAAATTCATTAAACGAGTCTGCAGCTCTACAGAGGAAGACACCGACTTGTGAAAGTCTTGGTCGACCTGTACCTGTGTTCTCCATTGGGGATCCAAGCGCTTTGTTCGTTTCTGTAAACCCCGCTTTCTAGAGAAAGTGCTCCTTTTCCAAAGCTTTCCACGTTTAGTTCTGATCTTTGATGGTGGACAGAGATCAGGCACTTCCAAGTCAAGGCATCCACCTGGCGACTCCACTTCAATTTCAATCAAAGGCTCCACTGAGGAACGAACCAAGTTTACAGCCAAATAGTCCACATTCCAAAGCATTAGCAGTGAGACAGAATGACCGAGTTCTGGGAAGAACTTTCATTTGATGAAGCTTTAGATGAATTCAGGAAACTTTTATCAGAATTTGAGCTTAATGAAACATTTTTCAGAGTGGTGTTGTCAAAAATAGCAGGCCGCCCGAATAAACGTTTCCTTGAGTTAGTTGTTGAAAGATATGAGAATGAAATTGAACTCTTGGAATCTCAAATACAATCATATAGTTTCCGCGACCCCAAAGAATTTTACCAAAATCTTCCTCCCCCAATCCACAGGGAAATAGTGCTATCTCCTGAATTACAGATTGAGTATGATCTGGGTTTCAAGGCAAAGACAGAAGGATTAGCTGCGAGGCTTATCACCGAGGATGCAGCTGTTCCATCTGACCAAGAAGACCCAGAATCCTGCCGAAGTCTTCCTTCCCTAACTGAGAGGGAAATAGTGCTACCTGCTGACTTACAAATTGTGTATGATTCTATTTTCAAGACAGAGACTAGAGGATCAGTTGCATGGCTTATTACCGAAGATGCAGTTGTTCCATCTGACCAAGAAGACCCAGAATCCTGCCAAAGTCTTCCTTCCCTAACTGAGAGGGAAATAGTGCTACCTTCTGACTTACAAATTGTGTATGATTCTATTTTCAAGACAGAGGCTGGAGGATCAGTTGCAGAGCTTATTACTGAGGATGTAACTGTTCCATCTAACCAAGAAGGCTCAGAAGAAACTCTCCCACATAATGTTTTTATTGATCCTATTGCAGACTACATGGAACTTCTTCTTGATGCAAGTTCTTTGGCGTGCTTTCTCAATGAAGACCAAATACACCAGAAGCAGACTTTCTATGCCTCAACTTCGATTATGGAGGCACATGACCGAATAATGATTCCAAGTTCAAAAACTATCAGTCAGCGAGTTCATTCTTTTCTTCAGTTGCTTAAGTGGCTACACTAGTTATTTGATCTCACCTGATAGCAAAGTAAGTGCTGGGTAGGGTAGGTAGGTAGGATTAATAAGGCAGCCGAAGAAGACGATTTTGCAGAAAACAGCGACAAATAAAGACTAAGGCATTCTGACCTGCTGTTCTTGGCTTCTCACAAGGAGAAACCATCCCCAAGTGGAGCCACTGTTAGCCTCCTGCTGCAGCAGGTTACTCATATTTCATGATTGACATTTTTACAGGCCAAATATGTCATACTTTGCATGCTGCAATGTTCCATATTTGCTTAACAGTCTCCAAGCGAAGAAGGCTACTCAGAGTTCATTTAATTGCCTTCCAAATTTCTGAGAAGTTATCCCGGTATCGCCAATTTTCAGTTAAAGGGAGGTCCAAACAGCTTAATCTTGGTCTCCCTAGGTTTAAATTTCCTGTTTTAGAATATAGAGAATGTAAATCTGTCCGAACAGTTTAATCTTGGCAGATTCTTAGATAGGTAGAGAAGCAGAGGAGCCCAACAGTTTAATCTGGGCCCTCAGATGAAATAAGGGTAGTCTGTAGATAGGACAGCATGAAAAGAAAAAATGGAATGATGGGTTTGCAAGTCTAACTGCACCCAAATCAAAAGAAGAAAAAATGTTAGGTAAGTAGGCTAGGTAGGTAGTTTTAGGGTTGTTGAATCTTAAATTGCTGATCAGTCCCAGATTTCCAGACGTCATCTTTGCTCAGGACACAATCAACAGGCAGTTCTATGCGAGAAGCTCAAAAACAGGTATAACTAACTCCCCTTCTCCACTTTCCCCCAATCATTAACTAACTTCCCCAAAAGAGGTCAAGATCTTCTTGATACCTCTTAAGTTTCATCATTTTCATAGCATTTTCTTGGGTAAAGATCTACTTTACTCAAAGTTGTTCCATACTCTCTTTGAAGAATGGTTCTATCCCCTTGTAACAGCCTAAGGTCTCCTGAACTTAGCGCTTTCTTACCATCTCCATATTAACCACTAATATTATTATTTAACTCCTTATATTTTCCCATCCCCCTACTAATATTATGTAAATCATCCCCTATGTAAATATCCCTCCCCCTGGTTGAAAAATAACCATAAGTACCCCCGGGAATTACTCAGTTTACCTGAAAATTAGCAAGAACCCTCATGCCACCCCTTCAAACCATCTTCCAAATACAATGGACTCCTTCCAGAGTATAAACTCCCTTTGAGGTGATCAGACCCCTTCCGAAGCCTCAAATGCCTTTCACACCCACTTCCTTACTCCTTTCGATCGCAACAAACCCCTTGCTGACTTCCTCAAGCCAGATCGCATCGCAAGATCGCAGTTTCCTCTCCATGCAAGTTATAACCCATCCGTCGCCACCCGACGTGATATCGCGATATCGACAGTCGGTGGTCGCAAGCACCAAATGTCCAAATGAAACACCTTTCCTTTCCCTGCCGATGCGATATTGCGATCGCATCGGAGAAGTTCATCACATCGCCTTCAATATCAGCACCTCGCCATGTCACTTATGTACCAGGGACCCACCGCAGGCTGACATCATCCACCGTACTGCTGACTTCATGCTGATGTCAGCAGCCAGAAAGCCGAAAATTCGCGCAGGAAGAGAAATCGCACTTCGGATCTCCAAAACAAAGACAGAGGCAGTTTTCGATGCGTGATTAGCGCGAAGCGCTAATCGCGCATAGCTATGGGAAATAGGCCGTTTTAGGGAATATTTGGGGAATCTTTTTATTCCTCAGCCTGTTGTGCGCCGAAAAAAGCACGAAAATCGCCCGATCGTGCCAAATTGATCCTGTTTAAAGACAACAGAAGATCAATGACAGAGTTTAAAAGTGTAATCAGATCAAATCATCAAGTATCAAGCATGTCAAAGAGTATCAGTAGGCGGCGGGAGCCATCAATGTAGCGGCAAAGAGTATCAGTGAAAATCTTAAGCAAGCGGCCCAAAGCAGGAGAACATTTAATACCTTCCAGCGGAGTCAAAGAAAGAGGGCGAAGCCACTCAAAGCCCTCAAATCATAATCATTGCACATTTAACTTGCACCAGAGCAGAACTACAGTTCCCGAAGCACAATCATTCCAGCAGCACCGCATCAAGCCTCCAAGGGCCACATTGTAGTCTTTTCTGATTCATCTTCCCGTAGCACAGCCAAAAGGATTTACCTGCATTTAATTCCAGCAACACGTAGATTTTTGAAGAGTTTTTCTAGCAGACCTGTTTAGGTCAATTGTAATGAATGTCTTTCCAATATTTTGCTTATATATACCACCCTGAACAATGTTGTGGGGGGTTGGTTCGTTGGTAGGTTGGTCAGTCAGTGAGTCCAAGACATTGTTTAGTCTGCTTCCCAGCAATTTCTCCAAGCAGAGACCCGCACTGTAACTGTCATATTTTCTATAATCAAAGATTGCTGAAAGCGTGGATTTCGAAACTACTTGATGTGTTCATTTGGCCAAGGAGTGATTACGGAATTCTTGTGCTTCTACATGATTCAATAAGTGTTTCTCTCCTGTATTAATTTTCATGTTTTTACCACCGTTCCTCCTTCTAAATTGCAGGAGAAAAGAATAGCTTAAGATTTGTTTCACTACACCTTAAGTTTAATTTCTACATTTTTCTATGTTTTCATCAGAAATAGCTATGATCATGTATACTTAAATGATCTTGTTTATGCTATTTCTTTCACATATGAATGAATATTTAGGAATTCTTAACTGCTCCTAAATCACCATTCATCTATTTCTCCTCTGTTTCAGCATGATGAAATGATTCTCCTTTGCCTTTCATCCCTAATTTTCATTCCATCCTTTTAGTAGATTGATAATTGTATCCTGTGTGGCTATCCCGCTCCATAATCCCCTTGTAACCAAGAAAACACAATAGCAAGACTTAATCCATGACTCCACGCCCAATGGTTTGAAACTTATCACATCTTACCTTGCCTCTTTGCTTGAGATTCCTACCTTCCATCCAAACACAAACAAAAAACCCCTGAGCCAAAAGCTAGCCTAAAATCATCAACAAAGTTAAATCATTAAAGAGAGAGCCCTCTCTGATTGCAGGTGGGCTGGAACCTGCAATGCAAAGATTGGTTTGTGGTTACCTCGGTCGTATCCCTATAAGGAGCCTAGGGACAACCTGAGTGATAACAACTACTGTGATGAAAATACTCCCTAGATCATAAATGTAAGGAGCCAAATTTTTTTCAAATTGATGCCACTGACTATAGCGCAACAGAGGAAGATCCACCACTGGAGGAACATGAGCCGCTAGAGGAAGACAACCAACAGGACAATGTCTCTGACGAACCAGTTATTTAATTGCATGCCTTGGCAGGGATTTCTTCCCCTCAAACGCTCAAAATCAAAGGGTTTATTAAAAATCGCCCAGTAGTAGTCTTGATTGATAGTGGAAGTACACATAATTTCATCCATCAAAAAGTCACAGAAATGGTGCATTGTTTTGTACGAGCAGTTTCTAACTTCCAAGTTCAAATTGCAGATGGAGGCACAATGAAATGTGAAGGCCGTTGTGAAAATGTCAAACTTCAAATGGGGGATTATCAGTTGAAAACCCACATGTTTGCCATACACATGGGGGGTTGCGACATTGTCCTCAGCGCTGAATGGCTCCGCACTCTTGGGCCAATCACAATGGATTTCCAGGAGTTGTATATTAGTTTCAAGCAGAACAACCACACACATACCCTCCGTGGACTCCAGGCGGGAGCCCCCTCTATCATCAGCTCGCATAGGATGGAAAAATTGTTAAAAAAGGGCAATCATGGAGTTGTAGCTCAATTTAATGCCATCGAGGTAGTCAAAACCAAGCCATCGTCAATTCATCCTGAGATGCAACAGATTTTAAATAACCGTTTGTCGGTCTTTGACAAGCATCAAGGGCTTCGACCCTCGCGAGGGGAACATGATCATAGCGTCACCTTGATTCCAGGGGCCCAACCCCCAAATGTGCGCCCATACAGATATCCGTTCAACCAAAATAATGAAATAGAAAAAATCATCAAGGAACTTTTGGAAGAAGGGGTCATTCGTCCCAGCATCAGTCCTTATTCATCTCTAGTGGTCATGGTGCTCAAGAAAGATGGGGAGTGGCAGATGTGTCTTGACTTTAGGGCCCTCAATAAGTTTACAGTCAAAGATAAATTCCCATCCCGGTGGTTGACGATTCGCTGGATGAACTCAATGGGGCTCAATTTTTCACGAAGCTGGATCTTCGCTCAGGCTACCACCAAATTCGCATGAAGGAAGTCGACATCCCCAAGACTGGTTTTAGAACTCATGAAGGCCACTATGAATTCCTGGTCATGCCATTTGCTCTTTGTAACGCCCCCTCTACTTTTTCAGAGCCTTATGAACCACATTCTCAAACCATATCTCGGGAAATTTGTCCTTGTCTTCTTATGACATCCTCATCTATAGTTGCACTTGGGCTGCACATCTTCAGCATGTAGATCTACTCTTGAAACTGCTCCGCAAGCATAAATTATTTGTCAAGATGTCCAAGTGTTCGTTTGGCATGGCAGAAGTAGAGTATTTGGGCCACATTGTGTGGGGCGTGAGGGTGTCAAGGTGGACCCCAAAAAGATCCAAGCAATGCAGGAATGGCCTCAACCTAAGACCTTGAAGAGTTTGCGAGGATTTTTGGGTCTCACAGGCTATTATGATAAATTTGTCCACAACTATGGTCGCATAGCGAAACCCCTCACCCAAATCCTAAAGAAAAATTCATTCTTCTCGAATGAGGAAGCCCAATAGGCCTTTACAGCTCTAAAAAATGCCATGAGTTCCACTCTAGTTTTAGCACTACCTGACTTCACCAAATCTTTCGTCATTGAATGTGATGCTTCGGGAACAGGTATTGGGGCGATTTTAATGTAGGAAGGGTGACCGTTGGCCTTCACAAGCCAACAACTCAGTGGGAAGAATCAGGTCCAATCTACCTACGAGAAGGAAATGATAGCCATCTTACATGCAATCGACACCCGGCGACGTTATTTATTGGGGCGACATTTCTAAATCCGCACAAATCATCACAGTCTTAAATATTTTTTGGAGCAACGCCTATCCTCCCCACAAAAAAATAAATGGCTAGCCAAAATGCTGGGATATGATTATGAGATCATTTACAAGAAAGGGAAAGGCAATAGGGTAGCAGATGCATTATCTCGCCAATTGAGGAGGAAAGTACCATGCTAGCTATTTCCCTCCCCATTCCAGAATGGATTGAAGAAGCTTTCATGGAATGGTTTTCACACCCCGGGCTCTCCCAACTCATTTCTCAGTTGCAGGCAGATCCAAATTCCACCAAGGGCTACACGTGGCAGGATGATATTCTTCGCTACAAGGACAAAGTCGTAATATCACCAACATCCACCTTCAAAAGTTGCATTTTGGCAGAAATGCACTCATCTCCCATTGCAGGACATTCAGGCTTTTAGAAGACGTATGCTCGCACCAGAAGATCATTTTTCTGGACAGGCATGAAAAAGGACATGCTTACCTTCGTAACCGAATGCGAGGTCTGTCAACGCCACAAAGGGGAAACAGTCAACACACCAGGCACATTACAACCATTACCCATTTCGGCATCAATTTGGACGGAGGTTTATATGGATTTCATTACAGGTCTTCCAAAGTCAGGGAACAAGTCAGTCATCATGGTGGTTGTGGACCGATTATCGAAGTATGCTCATTTCTGTGCTCTTCCCCACCAATTTACAACAACTTTGGTTGCTCAAACTTTCATGGATCAGATCTTCAAATTGCATGGCATGCCCATTTCTATTGTGTCTGACCGCGACCCAATCTTCACCAGAAATTTTTGATAGGAACTCTTCAGAATACAAGGCACTCAACTAAAACTCAGTACTTCCTATCATCCGCAAACAGATTGTCAAATAGAAGCCGTCAACAAATGTCTAGAAACCTACCTTAGGTGTTTTACTTCAAAAAAACAACACCTTTGGGTACAATGGCGACCTCTGGCAGAATAGTGGTATAACACCAACTATCATGCCACCACCAAAATGACTCCCTATGAAGCAGTATATGGTCAACTCCCGCCTTCACCTACTTCATATCTCAAGGGCTGCTCAAAAGTCAAAGCAGTGGATCAACTCCTACAACATCGCGCAACTATGCTCGCCCATCTTCGAGAGAATCTTCATCAAGCTCAGAACCGCATGAAGCAACAGGTAGACCAGCATCGCTCAGAGCGCCAATTTCAAGAAGGGGATCAGGTCTTTTTAGGGCTCCAACCATATAAGCAAACATCACTCAAAGACAAAGGATGTCAGAAACTCTCTCCCAAATTCTACGGACCATATCAAGTACTTCAACGCATTGGAGAAGTGGCTTACAAGTTGGCTTTGCCACCTACGGCAAAAATCCATCCAGTTTTTCATGTTTCATGCCTCAAGAAAGTGATTGGGAATAATTGCAGAATTCAGACTAGTCTGCCGGAATTGGACGAAGAAGGATCCATCTGGCTTCAACCGGAACAGGTCCTCGACACACGAGTCAAGCAACTGCGTGGCTGCATGATTAAGGAAGTCCTAGTCAAATGGAAAGACACCTCTCCAGAAGATGCAACTTGGGAGCCAGCCACTATTCTGCAGCAGTTTCCGCAGCTTCAGCCTTGAGGACAAGGCTAGTCTTAAGGGGGTGGGCATGTTAGGGTCCCACCCTAACCCTCTTATCTATGTAATGGGACCACGTCATAGTCAAGAGTCAATAAAGCCCATATTAATAATTGTAAGTGGTTAATCCGCAATTAATAACGGAACCACAGTTAGTGGCAAATGGGTCGTAGTATTAGATAGATGGTATTAGTAATACGTGATATTGGCCCGTGGTATTGCACGTAGGAGTCATATATAAAGGATAGAAACTCCGTGCGAGGAGCATCGTGTCTTATTTTGTAATCGAGCTTTGCTCTATTGGAGGTTGCCCCCTCGAAGAGGCAAGTGAACATTACTCTCTGAATAATAAAATCATTGCTATTCTGTGTTCTAGGTATCTTTTCTTCGCATATTCTATGTTCTGGGTCTCTTTTCTTCGCATATTCTGTATTTGGGTATCATTTGCAGGTTAAGAGCATAACAAGAGAAAAACCACCTTAATGTGGTAATGCTTAATAGTTTGACATGCATACAAAGGAAACTACAACATGGATAAAACTCTAATAATTTTGATGTGAGTGACAGTGAATTACGCCTTGAAATCACAATAACAGTTCACAATTTCAAAAGTGTAGCATTTAAAAACCTTGGACCAATAAGTTGGTTTGTACTCTAGTTAACTAATGAATATCCATTTCTAATCCATTATGTATGTTATTTGTATTCTTTTAGTGACAATAGTTGATGGTGTTGGAGTATTATGTAGCATATTGTTATCTTATATATTTACTTTCTGTCACTTGCACCAATAAAATCAGGGACTATTCTCTAATGATAAAACATCTACTTATTTTGAATCCTTTACTTATGCAAAAAAAGTTAAAAACCCTAATTGCATTCATCAATAACAAATTTGTTAAAGGCTATCAAAACATATAACGAGTAGACATTTAAGGTGAATGATATTACAAATAGTACATTAAAAGGTTCTTCATTAGTGAAAATTACTTACACATTAAAACGGAAAAAGAGTACATTAATAGGTTCTTTAGTCAAAGAACCATGCTATGAGAGTCCCAAGAAAAATGATAAAAATAATGTATACATAAAGTGAGAGCCTATAATGATGCTGATCAATGTTTGCCAATGGAATAAACAATGATTCTATATCATCTTTGGCACCTACATCCACACTTGAGATTGCTCCAACAATTAGATCAATAGACATGTTATGGACTCCGCAAGGTGCTTTATCGTAAAAGAATGAAATCAAGCACTCCAAATTTTTGCTTCTCTGTAGAGGGGCTTCAAATTGTCTACGCGAACATTGTAGATGTCTTCCATGTGATTACAGATTAACTTTGAGTTTTCCAATATTGTTATGTAACTGGCCCCATTGTTTTTTACCTCTTTTAACCCTGCAACAAGTGTAATGTAATATGATTCGTTATTGGTTTTCTTTCCCCGCACTTCCCATATTCTATAGACCACATGATTTTTTGCCCCATTGTGAAGGACACATTTTAAAGATGCTAGACCCAGATTTCGGCAACATGAAACTTCAATGAACAATGTCCACTTTTCCATCATTATGTAAGCTTAAAATAACTGCATAATGGAAACAACACAATAGATTCATATTAGAATATGAAATATGATAAAATATCCTGATTGAAATTGATTTTTTTGTCTACCTCAAATTTGAATGCACATTTTTTCAGTAGTAGTGCAATTCAAGGTTCACATTGATGTAACTAAATTGAAAAGGTAAACCAAAGAAAGAAATTTCTGACATGAAACACTATCTATGCAGAGAACATATCACCATAAGAAAATTGTTATGATTTAAGGTCTTTGTTCTTCACTTCCTTAGTTCATTTGAGTTTTTTAGCTATAAAACCACCATGCATCCATGTATCCAAAATATTAGATTCATTTTTGGCCTTTCATTTTCAGTGGCCCTGCCTCTATGAATTAGTGAAGGCGTCCCATGGGAATTTCTTTCCTTTAATAAATAAGTCATTTGTACCAAGATATTTTCACTGTATGCCTAATGACGGTAAGGGAATGAAGATAAATGAACGAGCATAAGTGCAAATAAAATTTAGCATGACCCTTTTGAACAAGTTCATTAAAAAATATCAATAGCTTGACCATAACTCTTTACATATCTAATGCATTGTCCAGAATTTCCATGAAAAATGCATGATTACTTTTCCATCAAATAGAAACTTTCTTGAAGGCCATTTCGGTGCGAGTGAAAACAAAAAATATCTTGATGTGAACACCAAAATATTCTTGTAACTATTATGCAAGGAACAAAATGGAATTCAAAAACATATTGGCAGACCGTAGGTGTACTTGAAAGTAATACTCCACATAGACCTAGTTTAACAAGACATGTAGACCCCAACTATCATTGACAACGTTTTTTTTCTTAAAAAGAACGTGTGTGGAATGTCTACTACTTACAGGTGCAAAATCTAAATTATAACTTGCCTAGCTATTGACTACTGCAAGTGCAATTGATGATGATGGACCTTGAAACATGCATCCAATGATCTGATGGTAGACCAATTTTCTATTAGACCACATGTCTTTTTTCACAAAATTCGATTTAGTCTAGTACTAAACATAATAACAAAGACTTCTCCCTACATACTGTTATATGGTCATCCATCTTTCAATTTGCTTAAAGCATTGCAAAATTCATCCTTCTGTCATAAGATTAATATTATCTCCACATTTAACATTCTTAGTTTTGGCATTTAAAATTGTATACCTTAGGCTGGTAAGCTGATGAGATTTATTGTAATATTGTTCACTTGCCTATTTGTAAATAGGTTATTATATCTCTAGTGTTTGACTTGATTAGTGATTTCAAGCTTGTAGTTTCAGTTTTGTAAAGTGGTTTTATGTACCTTGTAAGCCTACGTAAAAAATCTAATGTTAAAGTGTTTATAGGGCTTATAGTTATCACCTCAATTTTAAAAAAGAGTTATTATTTCGATTCACCATTCACTCCCTCTATTTTGGCACATCCTCTTTTCTAGTAAAAGCACCTTCTCCTTTGATCTTGATTCATATTCCATGTTTTCTTGAGGCAGTCCTCTATTAGTATCTTTCATCATTTTTCTTGCCATATTTTTTCAAATGAGGACATTCATAGAGGCATCAAGCCTATGAGTAGTGGCAAGGCTGTAGAGGAGGAAGGTTGGTGAATAATATTTTGTTTTTTGATTCACATATTGCTCATTTTGGTTTATTGAGCATATATTTATATTAAATAGACAATATCGAAATATAAAAATTGTCTAGTAATAGGTATGGTTGCAGCCTTTGACTTCAAATATTCCCCTAAGCAAGAGATTAAATAAATTCGTAGTTAGGTGGAAAATTTTTAAACCCTGGCATAAATAATTCCAATATCCGAGGCAGGCTAAGCTTCCAAAGTCGACTAAACTGGTACACACACTAAGATTGTCATAGGGTACTAAGAACAAAAAATTATCTTTATTCAAATGGGAACCAAATCTTGGCTAGGGTTTCAAACCAAGTATTGTATTTAGATTAAATCCCATCCCAATAGTCAAACTAGATCACCCAAGCCCCAATGATAGTTGACCTCTTCTAGATGGCAGTGCAGTACATTGTCCAAATTGTTCTCTAGGTACTCCAAACAGACTCCTATCTTAAGTTTTCTTCACTTAGGCTTGGATGCTACATGAGATAATATCTAGTGGACCCTGATACACTTCCTTTTTGGGTGCTTTTGATTTGAGATTTTTGGGCACTCTAGACTTTGGACCTATGCACATTGTACATCCTTCTTTCGTATCTGCTAGAATCATGTCTGCACTTCTTGGCAAATGGAGGAAGGTGTCAGTAGTGGTAATGGAGGGTCAAAGAACTTGTGAATGGTTGACAAATGCAATAAATAGATAGCCAACCTACTTATCAAGCTTTAAAACAATGCTTCTAACCTTTATAGTTTCTCAATCTGCTATATTGTAATGATCAACAAAATATTACATGGAAAAAAATGTGGGTAGCTATGCCACACAAAACTGACCCTCATATTACTTTCTATCCCAATATAGAGAAAATATAAGACCAAATAGAACAATCTGCACCACATTCCCACAAATCACATCCAAATCAAACTAGAGAAAAAATGGGAATGATGAAAGCAATCCCAAAAAAACCTAGTTGCCTCCTGTGGTTCCAGGTACTAATGCAAAGAGAGAACTAAAAAAGATTTGCTTACAACTCCTAAAATAAAAGGGCCAGTCTAATGAAAACAAATAACCAACCTCACCAATTTAGTGTACGGACCTTAACAAGATTGCTAGTTTGGATGCTAACGAGATGAAATTTCACAAAAAATAGATTTAGGGAACCTCAAGGTTGAAGTGAAAATTCTGAATTGCATCAAGAGGTGATTCTCAACATTTCCACACTCAAGGGTTGCCATCACTTTATGTATTGAAATAGTGAGGCACTTAAACTGGGCATTAAACCTTTGTTGAAATTTTGTCAAGAACTTGATAGATCTCTTCAACAGATCAAGATGTGTTTGCCTTTTTAGCCATCGAGTATTCAAGTTATCATTTCTCTCCACATGTGGGCATGAAACGACTTTCATATACCACTTGGAGGATTGCTAGATTTTTCTACTTGACTATGCATAATTCTATTAGAATATAACATTTCCACAAATATAAATGTAGAAATCTTTGGGAATTTTATCCATACATCATATAAAATTCTAACAATAAATATTTTTAATTAAACAACACCTGAAAGTAGAATAGAAAGTAAGTTGGCAAGGAGGAACGTTACAACCCTCTAAGTTGGCAAGGAAGAATGTTTTGTTTCAAAAGAATGCATTGATGAGCAACAAGTGCACAAGATTACAAAGAGGATTGATTCTAATCATGACACGGGAAAAAAAATATGGATGAGGTTAAGACAAGTTACGGTTTCAACTGTACCAAATGAGAATCAAAGAACTTCCAGTGAAAACTAACAATTTTCCTCAGACTTGAACCATGACACTCAATAATAAAGGAGGGGTAGATGTTAGACCCAAGTTGGTCACTTTGCCATATTCTCTTAGGTAGTTTACTCTGTCTTCGGTGACTTAAACATGCAATTGAAATGAGTATTGTTATTATGTGATTATGCGTTATAACAATCAAGTTTGCTAAAGTTATTGGCAACAATGCTAAATTTACTGTAATTTAGAAAAGTTAACTGAAATTACTAGCATCGGAGAACCATATAACCATGTTGCAAATACTTCCCATTATTTGTCAGAATATAGTGACACAGGAGAGTTCTAATCAATCTCGAACTCTGACCAATTTTTCTAGGATCTAAACTCATTCAAAATTCGGTAAAACCTAATATGGACATTATCTCACCATCCACAGAACTTGGATCATGGTGGAAATCTGGTCATGACTGAAATTTTTATCGGAGTCTTGTGAGTTTTATGGTCGGAAAGTAGATCATTTTGATACCAGAATAGGTTACTCACTAGCAGTGGTGTTTGATTCAGTAAAGTTTGTTGAATTTCAGGACAAATCACTGATATTGAGGACAACCATTGTAGTTACCATCAATGATGATTAGTTTTGACAACATTTAGTTAGTTGAAATAAACTAAGGACTGTAATTGTGGATTGTTAGTGGTTAGTCCAATTTGGTCCCTTTCTAGTAGGGGAGAGTTATTTTTCACTGAAAATTGGTTTGTTAGAATATGCTTCGCACTCACTTCAGTTATCTAAGAAGGATTCCACTGTTTCAAAATGGAGTACATCAATTGAGGAGGGTGTAGAGAAATTTTAAAAATTACTGGGGCCATGTCTAGTAGGTTGGTAGCTTGTTGATACAACCCAAATTTCATGTTTGGAGCTTGTAAAATACATCATTGATTTATAAATATTCAGTATTGATTTCCTAGTACCAGTCAACCCTTTCTAGTTTACTTTCAAGGCGCTGTTTAATTCAAAATATTTATTGTTAGAATTTCATATGATGTATGAATAAAATTCCGAAAGATTTTTACATATATACTCATCATCATCTGCATCTGATTCAACTTATAATGTGAACGTATAAGTAGTGCAGAACGTATAAATAATGCAAATTTTCAAGATTTTAGGGATACAGGACTGCAATGCACATGGTTACAGCAGAGCTGATGGGAAGGGCTACGTGCCACAAAGTAATCGCTAATCCCAAATTTCATATGAGAGCAAGCTAAATCGGGCAGAGAGCGATTCAAATACCTTAGTGCGTCTTTGCGATTCAGCAGACGGTGATGGCTCGGTGGACTTGCGATGCCTGTCCACCGACAACGAACAACAGCTCGTAAAACCAATTCTTTAATCAACAGCCCTGTCTGTCTTAAAGGCCTACGTGATCAAAGCCGCATTAACAGCTTCACAGCAATGACTATGGCACCAACATCGCTGCACCAGTCATGGCATTAGTAGCATGCGCATCATTAGTTCGTGAGCTTCTCACAGTTAGAAAACGCGTATAGAAGAGAATAATTCTATAAATTTTAATTATAAATTGAAGTGTTTATCTATTATTATCCATCAAAATTCTAAAATTTTTAATTAAAAAATATATTAATTTTATTTTAAGTACAAACTTAAAAGCAGTTTTTGAGATTGATTTTAATTAACTCTATTTAAAAGCGTGAAAAGCATCTATTTTAATATTATTAATAAAAAATAATTAAATTTAGTAAATAGTTATTTTAGGTGAGAGTGATTTTAATTAATTATATTGAAAGGCTTGAAAAAACATTTATTTTAATGTCTTCTAATTAAAAATTAATTAAATTGAGGAAATAATTATGACATTTTTTTTATTTTTTATATCACATGGAATGCATAGCACAAATAAAAAATAATAACGTTGAGAAAATTTAAAGTTAATCTTATTTTCAAATTAATTAAGCACGACTTAAAAATAAACTTATCATTTAAAAAAGCTTATTAGATTGCATACATGTTAGTAAGTAATAATTATCACAATTGTCTATGATTTTTTGCCATAATTTTTGGATGTAGTTATTATATTTATGCCATGATTTTTATATGGTTTTAGAGTTTTAAAGCTTCATACGAAACCATCCAAATTAAAATCCTTCTAAATAATTCTTATTCACATACATAAAATATTTTCCATCAATTACTACCTACCATAGTTTAAGCAAGTATTTGCATAAAAAATGGATTCCAACAAGATGTAAATAAATACACTTACTAGCAGTTATTGGTCACCATTATTTAGGTTTTCCTCAGGACTTTAATAATTAGGTCTAAAAATGTAAATCTATAGAATTAATTATATAATTTTGTTTAATATCAATAAAAAAAATCAGTAAAAATTTATTAATACTAAATTAAAATTACTATGTGAATAAAACAAACTCTATTTTTAATATTTATATATTTTTAAAAGAATATATTCAAACTTAGCTTTCACAAATAATGACAACAACAACTACCCTTTAAATTATCTCTATCACAAGAAAATGTAAAACCTTCTAGACAACCTTCTCAATAAAAACATAAGACATTATTATTCTGGTTGGGTGGGATTTGATTCTCCACTGCCATAATGAATAATTACAATTAAAAAAATACCTCAATTTACTAATCGTTAAAACCTTACAATTAAAAAAATATCTCAATTTTTTTCCAAAAGAAAAAATCGAACTTTTTATTACCAAGATAAAAAGTTACATAATATATGTTGAAGCATTCATTTGTTGTATGATTTCCAAATCATAGAGCTCACAGGATGAGTAAACTCAGTCCTATCCCAAAACATGAAAAGAAAAAACTACCAACTGAACAGACGCATAGGCCTCCTCATATATGAGGAAACTAGCATCCGGCTTGTGCCTGTCGAGATGGTGAACAAGAAACTAAAAACAAAAACCCCATAAAGGGTGTTCCACTATAGGGCAACTGAGATGAAATTCAGGGGGGAATTCAAGTTTTCCTCCCCTTTTTCTTCTCAACCTTGCACCACTATCCTTGGGACGGCACCATGGGGACGAGTTGAAGTGGATTCCCATCACCAGAATGGGGGTTTTCCTTGTCTGAGTCCGAGGTGTCTGATGAATGTTGCCTGTTGGTTCCACTGATTCCCATTGAATTTGGCTTCTTTTCCAATTGCGATTCCATAGGCTCTTGTGGGGATGTCTTCTATGTTTCTTTTTGATTATTCTCATTTTGAGAGGGGTTCTTCCTCAAAATCTTCTTCATCTTCCGATTCTGGCGGGTCGAACTTCCATCCCTTCTGCTCTTTGTCGAATTTCTTCTTTCTGCGGCTGTCCTTTTTGTATTCCGGGCATGCATTTTGAAGATGTCCAGTTTGCCGACATATTCTACATTTGAATGCTGTATTTTCATAGTCTAATGATTGCGTCCAACTGCGATCTTTGTGTTTTAGTTTTATGCAGTTTGGTAGGCCTTTGCTAAGGTCGACTTCCACATAGATACGTGTGAAGGTAAAAATTCTTTCCTCCACTCTTTGTGTATCCATTTTAATGTATCTACCAATGGTGTTACCTATGCATGTAAGGATCTTTTGGTCCCAAAAATGTAGAGGAAGATTATGAAGACATACCCATACAGGCATCTTGGAAACAATGAAAGTGTTTGCATCAAACTTCGGGAACCATGGAGTGATAAAGAGGCCTGAAGATCCCCAGAACCTAGGTCCCTCCTGAATCACAAGATCTCTGACCTCTGTTGTTTGAAATTTTACTATAAAAAACCCTTTGGAGCAAATATGGATCTCACATTCTAGAGATCAGTGTGTGAGAATCCAATGGAATAGGTCAAAAGGTTTGGGCCAAAATCCGTTAAAAAGTCAAATAATGGCTTGCTTTGCATAGCTATTACATACCTCCTCTACTTCTGATATATCTATAGTTAGTTCTGGTGTATGCTGTAGTTGCTCCACTATGTATGGACTAGGTTTTGATCTAGCCTACTTTGGAGTTGCTGTAGGAGATTTTCCCCTTGTAGAATATTCTTGTAAGATATTCCTTCGCTTCTATGCTTCTGATGCGAATATGGGTTGAGATTTATTTTGGACCCATTGCCTCCTTCTGCTTGTTCACTGGATGCTCCTTGTGCTTGTTTACTAGTTGCTGCCCCTCCTCAAAGTCTCATATTAAGTATGATTGTAGATATTAGCTTGATGTTGTAATCTTTAATAGATCTGGAATCTTGTAGCGATCTGGCCCCATATAATAAATGTTGTTGATTAACCGGGTATCCAATATGGTTGGCAGTGTTTTGTTTCAGATCTGTAACACTGTCTGTAGCTAAAGCCCAGAGCACTATTGTTTTTCCGGTGGGGTCTTTAACAAATATTTGAAATTGATTAATCTCATCCCATCGGAGCCAAAACTGGCGATCTGAGGCCATGATTTAGTCTGGTAATCTTTCCCCTTTGTTAAATCTATTATATCTACCTCGATGGCCTTACATAGATCGGGAGAGATCTTTTCGTTCGGATTTTTCTGCTTCCAAATAACAAACTCAGACCTCTTTGAGAGCCAGAGATCTGTGATGCTGTTTCGATCCTTGAGATTTCTATGTATAGAAGTCACCTTCAGCACCTGGACTGCCTTCTGGTCCTCCGTGTGCTCCCGTCCATCTGTCAGAAACCTGTCTGGCTTCTCCAGATCTTGAAGGCTGTCCCATTGTCCAAGAATAAAAATTCTTTGGTTGGTTTTGCATCTTCCCTATCTTCCAGATCCGAGCAGGGCACGACGATAGCAGATCTAGGGGGAAAATGCTGGCCTCGACTTCCAACTCCCTTCGTCCTGAGATCCTCTACGGACATGTTGTCGTTTACCGCCCCCTTCTCTAACTCCAGGCACAAGTGCTTGTGCATTGCTGTCATCGAACCTCCCTCGTAGCCTGCTCTTTGACAGTTAAGCTCTACCTTCATTACAATTCCAGAACAGTGGAGAAACCATACCTTGAAGAAACTAGCCGCACCTGGCCTGTGAAAGTTTCGGTCCACAGCATGATAGCCATTTCTTACTTCGAATCCATACCATAACCCTGCCAGCGTTTCGAGATTACTTCACCCATCTGCATGAGGGCTTTGATCTGAGCCCGGGATTCTCCCTTCCTTGATTTGCAACTTGGCGGCAGCATAGATCATGTATCTTGAAACCCTAGCCATGGTTTTTCCGCATATCCCCTTCCAACCCAAAGAAACTTCATGTTCTTTTCAATCCAGAAGAAAAAGAAAAAGAAAAAATATCAATTTACCAATCATTAAAATCTAAATTATCTGGATTTTTTACTTTAATTTAGTTATATTTAAACTAAACCACATGTACTAGCTACTATGTAGCACTTGTTAAAAACTCATAATAATATTATATGAAGGCTTGAAAAAATATATATATATATATATATGTCTAAGTTGGAGTGTGTTAATTAACCTAGAGTTTACTAATAGAGTTTAAATTTAAAAGTAATTAATTGTGTATGTAAGTTAAAAGTTGTGTATTTGAAAAGGTAATTTTAAAAGATTTTTATATTTTTGGGTCTATTTAATTTGGTAATTTCAAGTAATTTAATGAATTCGGGGGGCAGAAAGCTATAACTTTATAACGTATTATTGTGTAGTAATATTGTGGGTGTTTAATTGTTGTAATAGTCTTTTGTTCCTCTTTTATTTTTCAAATTGGTATTAGAGCTAGAAAAAACAGGTTGTATATTCATATGAGCTAATAAAATTGGATTCAATTTTCTATTTAGCAAGAAATCAAGATATAGACATGGATAGAGAGTTTGCAGAACCACCGTTATTTAAAAAACCATTTTTGTATTTATTTTCATAGTTGTTGTTCACTACAATCTGAACAACCACTGTTGAAGGAACAAGTCATTTGCAACCTCTGCCACCATTAAGAGTAGTCACCATAAAGAGGGCCACCAACCATGGTCAAGGTCACCAGTACTAGTTGTCAGCCAATGTTTATTTATTTAAATAACAGTGGGAAAACTGATCATAACTCAATTGTCAAACGAGTAGTGAGGATAACCATGATTGTTTGCTATTCGTGAATGAGTAGTGAGGATAACCATGATTGTTTGCTATTCGTGAATGCACACTGACTCATCACTTAAATACCATGATTGTTTGCTATTCGTGAATGCACGCTGACTCATCACTTAAATTCAAGGAAAACCACGCCAAGCAAAATTAATTGTTGTTGGTTTGTAAAGGGGCATACGTTTTCTCTTGTCTAATGCCTTGGACATTAACATGTTTCCTTATGTTCAATGAAAACGAGCTCTTAGCCAAGTAGAAGTAGTTTTAGGGCATACAATAAGACCAAACGTGAGTTAATGTTAAGTGAAGTTTTAAAAGGTTTATTTTTAAAAAGATAATGAAGTTATTAATTTTTCCATTGTCTCTGTGTTTGCTTCATGTGTATGTGATTTTTCTTCATGTTTTTTTATAGGTGGTTCATTAAAAATTAGATACTCACCTCTTTATATACTAAGGAATTTTTGTATATGGTATAAAAAGTATGAAAAGGTGGATTAATGAAGGGAAAAGTTAAGAAAAGAAGTTGTAGAAAATACAATAAAAATATAAGGGTTTATGGTTTATTTTCATTTTGATAAAAAAGAGAGGTTGTTATAATGTGGAGTAGGAGATTCAAACAATGCTAGTCTTCATTTTTTATGAGTATGGATTTCTTTAGTGATTATTATATTTCGTCACCACTTAATTTTGTTGGTAAAAATAATGAATTTGAGCCATTAAGATGAGAACTAAATTACATGCACAAGAGCTAAGGGATATTGTAGTATATGGGTTTGAAGAACTCCCAAGTGAAGTAGCCTATGAGGTCGTGAAACAAGATCAAAGGGATCAACTTATAGCTAACAGGAAGGGCGGTGTAACAATGTTGTTCATCATTCAACAAGGTTTGAATATAGCATTATTCCTAAGATTACAACAACAATTAGGCCCAAAAAAGCTTGGGATTCATTTGATAATATCCTTTAGTAGCAAGAAAAGATGCATCCAGAAAACATATATTCCTTGAAGAGCAGATTAGACGAGTGCCAGCTTGCCACCCATAGTAAGCCATTTGTGGGACCATCGAGACAGTCTTCGTTCAAAATTTTCCATTAACCAATTCTGGTCCATAATCCCATATTTGTTAGGCTTCAGAATAAATCCCAAGTATTTGAAGCACTTGCCTAAAGGAATAATATCAATCCCAAAGATATAAGAAATATGCATGATAACATAATGATTTGGCGAATCATGAATTAATTGTGATTTTGTTTTATCCATGTAAAGTATCAACGCCTAGCCAAATGAGGAGATGTTTTGATGTGGATAGGACCACTCTAGAACAATTGTTACTCCCATATGCAGTACATCATCCACAAAACTAAGGTGTGATAGGGATATTATAGGTGATCTTGAAAGTGGAGAAGCATCCTAGAGCTTGAGCCTTTGTAATTCTTCTACTTAGGCCATCAATGACTAATAAGAAAATAAGAGGGGCTAGTGAACATTCCTAACGAAGGCCATGATATGCATTAAAAAAAATTGTTGGAACACCATTAATTAGAAAGGTATACTTTATCGAAGTAACATAAGACATGATCCAATCAACGACATCATAGATAGACCAATTTTATGTAAGATCATTCTCAAGAAATCCCAATCCACGCAATAGTATGCCTTGATTAGATCCAATTTCATTAACATAGCTCATTTTTTCTTTACCTTTATGGAGTGGATGCATTCCTAAGCAATCACCACAACATCTTGAATCAATTTATATTTTAGGAACCCAAATTGTGCATCAGAAATGAATTGGGAAAGGGTATTATTTATGCGTAGAGCAATAATCTTGGAGATTAGTTATATAGGGTATTGCAAAGAGAGATGGGATGAAAAAAAAAATGTGATCGAGGCTTTGGGAATCAAAGAAACACAAGTGGAATTGATGGCCCCAGAAATTATGCATGGTGTATGGGATTCCTCTGCCATCTGGAGAAGATTGGGACCCATGATGTTAAAGAAGTGTAAAAACAATTCTAACATCCAATCATCTGGTCCAGGACTCTTTTCCTTGGAAAAAAATATTAGTACCATCTCCACTTCCTCAATAGATATAGGCATGCCAATGCATTGATTCATTTGAGGAAATTTTAGCCTAAAAGTGCACATGAAATTTTCATGTACATAATATGAAAACCAATCAAAATACTTTAAATTTAAAAAGAGCTACATGTAAATATTTTGGAGGGAAAAAAATGATTGTATTTTTGGTTTATCTCGTTATAAGTTTACTCAAATTTCAAGTGTAGACACTTGTTGGATGTTGAATTAAATTCCATATCCAACAATGACCCATTATGCAAATTTCTAAGAAGACCCACACTTACAAAAGTTAAAGTACATTAAAAAAGTGTTTTTAATGCACTTTTTTAATGTATCTTTAATTTTTATCAATGTGGGTATTTTCATAAGTATGTATAATGGGTACTCGTTAAATGTGGAATTTAGTTTTGCATCTAACTAGTGTTTACACTTGAAATTTGAGTAAACTTATAAGGAGATAAGCCAAAAATACAATTTAAAATAGTAGTTTTCCTCTTTTCCCTCCAACATTCTTAACTCTTATTTTATTATTTTAAGTAATACTTTATTATTTATCATTGGGAGGCCACTTTTAGGCTGAAATTTTCTCTAATGATCCTCTAGACTAAGCATGTTTGGATATATATGAATATTTTCCATTTGATTTGTTATGTCCAAGTCAACTTTGGCTTGATACATCTTTGCAAAATGTTCAAGAACCCCTTGTTGAAGTTCCTAGGGAGTAATCAATTAATGGCCCTTGCCATCAATCATCCCCGAAATGGTGTTCTCGTGACATCAATTAGTCACATATTGGTGGAAAAACTTTGTATTTTTATCACCACAAGACAACCAAATAGCTTGACTTTTAGGACATCATTCATTCTCATGAATTCATAATATCTTAATCTTATGACTTTCAAGGGCCATAATCACCTCCTTTGTTTGCGTCAAAAATAAAACTTGAGAAGATGGAACATGGAAATACCAATTTTTCTTATCAATATCTCTCAATTGTTGTAAACGTTTCCTCTTTTTATATCTTTCCGACACTTTAACTTTCCACTTGACTTCATAGATCTTGTGTCGATTCATCTCCATATTCAACAATGTAGAAACATTGTGAGGTATGGACCAGAAATCTTGAACCATATCATTAAAATCCTTTTCCTTCAACTATGAGTGATTAAATTTATAAGGGAGACCACACCACTCAAAATCCCAATCCACTATAGAAAAACAGGATCATGATCTAATATGCCAGCAAGAGAAAACCCAAGATCTCAATATACCAAGCCTCTTGATATGGTTCTCATGAACCATAAACATATCAAGTCTCGTTTCTATGCCCGCCTCCCGTATGTGACCATTCCTCCAAGTTGGGACGAGGGCATCAGAAGGATGTCCAACAAAAGGTTCTGGTTGAAGAGATCTTTAAAATAATATCCCAATGGATCCAATTTCTCTTTAGGACCCCATATCTCTTATGAAATCACTATTAAATTCAAATCACCACATAAAATAAGTGATCCCAATTTGTGCAAACCAACATAGTCCATCCAAAGACAAAATTCCATTCTAGCATAATAAGGAGCATACATAATGCTATTGTGACGCTGGTATCTTTGAGCTCTAGTAAAACCAAATAGTAAAATCCTTGTGCAAGTTTGAAAGGCCAAAAATTAAAAATGTTGAGGGCTCCACAAAGCTGCCAATCCACTCGATTGATTGCATGAATCAGTAGCACAAACATTTCAACCCAAACATAAGTTTAAAAAATAAGGCCAGGCCTTCTCGACCATCACCATGGTTTCTTGACTAATAATGATTAAGGGATGGTGTTCCTTGACCAAATGTTTGAGGGAAAGAAACTTTGGGGATCCCCTCGGACCCTAAATATTTAATGACATTGTGATCATGATCTCATATTAGAATAGGGCGACAATGCTCTAAGGGCTTGAGCAGAGACCATCACAGCAAGAGGAGAATGTGACCAGTCCATCGAATCCTCAAAGTTTAAGGCTTTTGTAGATGAGAAAATGGCCTTTGGAAAAACCCTTTTAGATTTTCCATCCTACTTCTGCCTAATAGTAACATTTCGACATGACTGAGGGCTAACATCCATCGAAATAATAGGTCTTCAAAGCAAGTTCCACAGAATAAAGCAGGGAGGCCTTCTAGTTTAGAGGTAGAAGCAGTAGTGATAGAGAACATGGTAATTTTGGAGAAAGATTCAGGTGGACGAGGTTCTTCTAGGAACACCTTCCTCACTACGAGGGAGTGTTGAAAATATTAGCGAGAAAATGGTACCTTGATTTGTGCCTTAGTCATAGGAACCAGAATGGGTTCCTTCTTGTGCATGACTTGAATTCCTAAAAATAGGAGATTCCCTATAAATTCAGACAAGTTCCTATAGTTTAGGAATTAGTCCCTAAAAATTAGGATGAGTTAGGATGCAGTTAACTAACTTGTTAAAATTGAAAGTCGAGTTCTTGATTTTCTAGTGTGAGTTGATTGAGGAAAAACACAAGTGATTGAGTTTCAAGTGGTTGACTTGGAATAGGACGAGTTGCATGAGCATTTAACTCATGCTAACTCAATCAATCATAAAAGCATTCCTTAATTAGAAAAATCTGTATTTTTAACCATTCGAATTTCCTTTAAAAGGAGGAACGAAAGCACAAGTTATTCATTGTGTTGGTGAGCATGAGTTGGTGAGACCAAGCAATAGGAAGCATGGAGCTTGTGAGAGGAAGAGTAGGCAAGAGAATCTTGTGCACATATTGATAGAGGGAAATAGAGATTAGTAGTCTTGCAAGGGTTTCAAGCTTAGATCAAGTAGGAAAGACAAGTGTGTTTTCCTGATTGAAACAATTGTATTTTGTAAGAGATCAATTACTCAGTTTTTGCTATCAATAAAATTTTCATCAAGCAGAGGGCTTTCCTAGTTGGGTTCCCTAGATAATTTTGTGAATTGTGTGATTGTGCTTTTATTTTTTTTCCTATTCCGCTGTATCTATTATAGAAATTGTGTTTATGTGAGAAAAAACTTATTTCAGATTGCACATATTAGCAGATCAAAATTTCGTTGATTTTCTACATAAGTGAAGTACACACATGAGAAAAGTAATTCCCATCCCACATTTGAATAGAAATATGGTTATTTTTATTTGGAAAAAAAATACCATAATACCAAACTTGATCATTCTTCCCACCTTAATAAAATTGTGCAAACCTCAAACACAAATATAACAATATTTAAATTAACTAATAAATTTAAAATATTATATTTTCATTTACGAAAATATGTTTATCATTCTCAACTTGGTTGTTTCAAATACCCAGCCCCCTGCTTGGAAGAGGAAGGAAAAAAAAAAAAAAAACTTATTGCTATTCTCAATTTGCTTGGTACAAATTTCTTGAAAAATGGAAATTTTAAATAAAATGAGATTGGATCGGATTCAAATATTCACGAATAAATATGTGAAAAAGAAACAATATATTTACAAGTGGATAAAATTATTAACCAACATTTTGTGGCTAAATCAAAATTTGAATGGATAGTTTAGATATCTCTATTTTTCTTCTTGCACAACGCTTGAAACATAAATACTAAATGACCTTTATTCAGTTAATTAGCCCATAAAAACAATCACATATGCAGCCTCAAGAGAAGACTATAATTATTAAATGTTTTTATTGCAACTTCAATAACCTTAAATATTTAACACTTTCCAACTCTTCTATCTCATGGCATCAACTGACATCTTCTATCTCATGGAACCAACTAACATCTTGTAATCAAAGTTTGAGATCTATGCCAAACATAGTGTGCTCTCTCGCTTCACACATTTAGATATCCTCATCTCTAATGATACCAACGCTTCAATACTTGGCAGTTCCTCCAACAATGTTGGAGCATTTAAAGTTTTGCAAGACCACAAAGCCTTTCCGTTTTCTTTAAATTAGCGCAACGAAATATTTGCTTTCATATATGTGTATTTGGCCATGTTCCAATCTTCATCAAATCATTACAATTCTGAATGTGGAGATGATGAAGGATGTAGCAAACATCTTAAACAAACGATTTACATGCTCCTCTAATATTTCAATGTTAAATACTTCATTATCATCTTCATTGGCAGAGACAAAAAACCAAGAAACTTTGTCTATGGAAGAACCCAACTCTCTTCACTCTCTCTGTTATGTTAATATTTCTCGTTCTCCTTTAATATTTTTAAATTACAATTCTCACAATAAAATACTTTGAACTTAGTCAATAGTACAGTGGACTTAAGCAACCATTTCAAATTTAGGAAAATTAGAGCCTTAATTCCTTCGAGTTGCTTAAGTCACCAAGTGAACATGGAAATATTTCCAGAAAAGGGCTTCATATTAGTAGAAGCTCCAATTGTTCAGGTCTCCACGGATGTCTAGCAATTCCTTTAAAGTGGAATCCAAAAAGTATTATAATATATATATATATATATATATATAATATATATATATATATAAACATTATATTATATAATTTTTGTTTAACTATTAATTATTATTTTTATTAATAATTTACATTACTAAAAATTATAAATAATTTTTGGGTAAATTCAATTTAAAATAATTTTTTTCGGCAAATTCAATTTAACAGAAAAAAAAATAAAAAAAATCACTTCTTTATTCTAAAAATGATTGAAAACATTTTCTTTTAAAAATAATAATAATATATATATACTATATATATATATATATATATATATTATAATATATATATATATAATTAAAAAAAACAATAATTTTAAAATCTCATAAATATATTTTTTAAAAAATTAGGAAATAAAATTTAAAATTTAAAAATAAAAAATATAATTAAAAATAAATAAGATAATTACATTATATAACCAAAAAAACATATTTAAAAAAAAAATGTGTAAGTACGAAGTGTGTGGGGGAGAAGGAGCGATGTCAAGGACTGCTCTCCTTTTTACGAACATTCCCCTTAACTGTTACATTTTTGCTAGCCAACATCTTGTGTAGTGACAAGTGGTGGGTTCATGTCTTTAATGTGGCTTATTGACTTGAGTGCCTTGAATCATTCTATTATGGAGGTTATTGTTGGAGTTTGGTTCCTATTGAGGAAATTGCAACACCTATGTTTTGGTTTCCTATTGAGTGTTATTTTTACAGAGCATTTTGTTGAATCTTCTCATAAAGAAAGGGTTTTGTCTTAGCTAATCGGTCGCTTGCTAGCAGGATGTGGAAAATCTTCAATAGCAACCAGCATAATTCAACTTGGCCGCCTAGGGTCATGATGGTGGAACCTTCTAATCTGGTGAGCGAATCCCTAAGGCCTTCGACAATGTTTGCCATCTATAAGGAAAGGGAATGGAGCATAAGGCGCCTAGTGGGAAACATGAGAAATGAAACAACTCAAAATTGGGGAGTGTCAAGTGTCCTCAACCAATTTCGAACTGTGGTCTTACACATTTTCCTATACATATACTTCAACATCATAAATTTTGCACATAATCCTTTTTCCTCTTTTGTTTTATGCTTGGGATTGACATGTAAGATTCACAAACAAAAAGAGGGTCCAAATGTTTTCAGTTATGAAGTATAAGAGGGCTTGCGAGCTTGTTTCCTTTGTCATTGGGTTAAAAGAGAAAAAGTGAGCCCCTCTGAAATCAATACAATTTGTCACAAAAATTATGTTAGGGTTGTTCGAGTAAATTTTTCTCAGTCAAGTTACTAGTGGATTTTTTGTCTCCAAGTATACAAGCACCCATGGTTTTTCCCATGATATTCATCTGCATTGTAACCTATTTAAATGATGGAAAAATTAATGATTATCGTCTTGTTGGCTAGTGGAACAAACAATGGTGTATTTACTCCATTTTATGTGATCCTCACATATCTAGTATCTAAGATAGAGTGGTAAATATCATATATGGGTGTAAAATGACTTATGTGGAGCTTGGAGCAACTCTGTGGAAAAGTCATCCAAAGTGTGTGGATTTTTAGCAAAATGTGTGAGGAGTTGTAAAGTGTTGGAAACCAAGGCATGAAGAGTTATAATAAGTGGTCTATGAGAGAAGACCAACTAAGGAAGAGAAATCATCATACAAAGGAGTCACACGTATAGCTTTAGGAAGCCATCTAGTGATTGGGATTGGCTTGTTAGAATGTAGCAAGAAATGGCTTCATTTGGTTAGTGCCTTCGTCAAATGGAGAAACTCGATTTTCCACATTAGCAGGATGACTTGGATTGCAGTTGGCTTGAATGAAATGGTCTTGTCACCTAGTTAGTTCAAAAAATTTGAGTTTGTAGCCTTTGAATAGAGTTGTGCATGTAGTGATTGCTAAAATTTAGTAATCTAGTTCAATTATTTTCAGTTGAACTCAGTTGATTGAGCTCTAGTCACTAGTTGATTCAATTGAAGGTCAGTTGAGTAGTTATAACAATTGTTAACTTACTGATCTCTTAGTTATCTAGTCAATTGACCAAAAATAGCCTAGACGTGCATGAAATTCAAATTTCCTAGTTGGAGCGGAGGAAAAGGAACATTGTAATCATCAATGGTATACTAGTTGAGTATAGGCTTGGCAATTAAGAAAGTGATCAATTCCCTTAGATTTGCACAAGGAAATAAGGAACTTCCCTATTATTTAAGAGCTTAATTCCTACAAGATTGCATAAGGAAATAGGAGGTTGGTTGAGGCTTGAATTAGCTAAGTGTTTGCCAGAGCAAGTCAGGGAGCAAGACAACAATTTTACAGTGCAGGGTGTGCTTCATAGTTGAAGCAAGACATTGTAATTGTTTCTCTTTCTCATCTCAATTAATGCAAAGCAATGGAGGGGTTTTTCCTAGTTGGGTTCCCCTATAAAATAATTGTGTTCCTTGTGTTTTGACGGTTTCATGTTATTGTATGTGTTTCTATCTTGTGTTTTCCTTTCCGCAGAATAGTAGAAGAAATTTATGTCTCTCGATTTTAGTTTGATTTCATTCTCTCATAAAGTTGTAAAGCACTGTGGCATATATTCAACAAATTGTCTGCTCTATTGAATCAATAATTGATTAAACTCTATAGGATTATTGATTTACATTTGAAATTAATTTATAACTATTTTTTATTTAATTTTACCTTAAAAGGAAATTTGGTGCCCATCTCGTGAATTTATAAATTTTCTTTCAAAAATATATATATGTATTCTTTGGTTGAGTCAAAACATAAATTTTAATAGAGACATCCTTATTAAAATGGTATACAATTTGGGATTAGATTTTTTGGGTAGAAAGAAACTTTTATTCACTTCAATTTGAATTAGATTTTGATGGTGTGACTACATCATGATGATGTCCAAAATTAACACGCATTAAGGAGGAATTGAACGAGTAATTTCACATCTAAAAATGCCTCAACAACATACTAGATCACCATCTATTTAAAAACCCACAAAAACAATAACACTTTGAAATTCATTTATCTTTCCATATATTATTTAAAATTATTTAAATTTTTATTATTTTTATTCAAATTAATTTTCATTATTACATCTAATTTTTTTAATTTAATTATTTTATCTTTATCCTAACTAAGGAATTTTAATTCACAATTTTAATTATGAAAAAAATAAATTGAATATTAATATGTTTGAGCACAATTTTTAATAAAATAAATTATATTGATTTATTTTATTAGAATTACATTTTACAATTCATGTATAATAATGTAGTCAGTTTCATTTACTTTAATGGATTAGATTTCTTAATGCAATGTGTAATATAATATGAATTTTTGTGAAAAAAAATAAATTGAATCATTAATATCTTTGACCACAATCTTTAATGAAATAAATTATATGGATTTATTTTATTAGAATTACATTTTACAATTCATGTATAATAATGTATTATATTGATTTATTTTATTAGAATTACATTTTACAATTCATGTATAATAATGTAGTCAGTTCATTTACTTTAATGGATTAGATTTCTTAATGCAATGTGTAATATAATATAAATTTTTGATATTATGAAATAAATTAAGTTTTTAATATTTAATAGATTATAATATTTGGTATTATGAAATGAGAAGATTTTAATATATTATATTTAATAGATTATATTTCATGGGAATAAGAAGACCCCAAAAACACTCGATTCAACGAGAATCATTCAGGATTTTATTTGCAATATGACATTGCAATCTGATAATTCAATTTGAGATAAATCAATTTTCTCACATAGTAATTGGTGAATAATAAAGTGATTTTTTATATGCCATTTATAATTTAAAGATGTAATTATGTTTAATACTCAAGAATTTTTTAATATGGGAAGTAATGTTTTTATTTTATGTGTAGTTAGTATTAGGAATTAATATAAGTTAATTTAAAAATTGTTGTTTTCAATGTATGAGTATGTCGAAATCAATAATTTATGTCTTATATATTTGTACATCAATAAAAACTTTAAATGTGATTTAGGGTGTGAAATCAATTGCTCTCTAATCTCTCAATTTTCTATCACAGTATCAGACATTAGTTTTACTTGTTCCTTTAAGGGAAAGCCATGAAAATGTGAGAAAACCTCGAGTATTTGATAATCTGTACATATATTAATTTAATATAGTGTTTTATCCATTGTTGTTTTGTGTGAGAAAATTTTATTCTTTGTGTCTTTGTTGTATGGAGATAATAGCCGTCACTCAAAGAAGTTTGTAGATGGTCCTCGAAAGAGGTCGACGGTCTGGGACTAGACAGAACGTTGTTCAAAATTTTATTGTCATGGGGCATAATAATTCAGTTTGAAAGGTTTCAAATTGGATGTGTTTCTTTGTTTTCTAATGGGCAATTTTTAATTATTTGGCGGAGTGGATGCTAGAAGATAATATAACCTGTGTAGATATTGAGGATAAGTAGGCAGCTAGCCAAATCTGGAGAAATAACATAACTTCAATTTATTTCTGCGTCATCAAGCCCGAGTTCCACATCTCCAATGATGGAAAAGGGTTGAACCGCTTGCTTTCGCTCGATGCTCATTGAGATATGAAGTCTGTAATCCACAGATGGGCTAAATAATTCAAATCGCATTTGGAAAAGCCCTATGTGCTGCAACAAGCAATGGATGTCGTTAATGTGGGAAGATCTTGCAGTGAATCTGCACGAGATAATAAACATAACTCAGATCGATTTCTTGCTGCACGAAGATCAAATGGTACAACAACCATGTGGGAAAATTTGGTCATGTTACATGATTTTCAATCGTGATAACTAGGATTAGACAATGGGCCATGCACTTGGTTGTACATTCACGCCTTCAACATTGTTTTTTCTTTTTCTCAAAAAGATAGATTAGTTGAGGATTGAAAGCAGAAACACTGAAAACGAGTGCTCACCCTGTAGACCAAATATTTTAAGAAATAGTAACCTTTCATGACGTGAATGTGGTTTCTTTTGCATTAAGAGCCAAAGAATGTGACGTCCTGTAGGTTCAGGTGAATCCCTAGAAAATATATCAACGAAACATTGTACAGGCTAGAACTGTTGGTGGATCAAGCTCTGCAAACGATTCTAGCGAAAAATATTATTGCAGTAGATCTGTATATAAACCCGTGCACACCCGCGAAGCAAAATGGTCTGCTGGCTCCACGTTGTCTCATGTTTCGATTCCTTTTTCAGTGGAATGCACGAAGCCGACAATCAATCGGTAAATACTTCCTCTCGCCGTAGTTACTTAAAGAAATTATACATTTTTTAAGTAATTTTTTCTCTAGTTTCATGTGTGATTTTTTAATGTTTTCTGGCAGATATTGGGTGATTTTTGAATATTCATTCTAAAAATACATTAGCTAATTTTTGAATATTTTTTCCTGGTGGCAATGTGGTGTTAAAATTATTTTGGAAGAAATTATTTTATTTATTTTTGATGATGATAATGGTGGTGGTTATTTCTATGCTCAAAAAAGCTTGGAGAGAAGTTTCATAAGCTCACTATAATTTTGACATCCTAAAAGGCTAGGAAGGTTAATTTTGACATAGTAAAAGGCTAGGAAGGTCAGTATTGCGACAAAGATTATGAAACTGAGATCTAATGTGGTTATACGGGTGACACTCTAAGAGGAAGTGGTTTTCATCTTCAATGTTCCTATTATCACAGAGATGGTAGATTCTTTCCATCCATGGTGTTTTGCACAACGACCTGTTTCACTATGGAGCTCATGATAGTTCGTTGTAAATTAATTTTCTTCTTTGAGCTAGTTAAAACAAAGAGATACTTTTGATCTTCTAGGGTGGGGTTGATGACCTTCTTATAATAACTCAATTTTCTTTTACCCGCTAAATCTTTCTCACACTACATATTTTCTTTGAACTTAGAAGTAACAATATTTTTAATGTTATTAATGTTTTGCAATGCATCGTTCTCGTTGATCTCCCAATGGTTTATTGAGGCCCTCTCGTCTTTATACCACCCTCGTTTGAGCCTTAGATGATTTTGGCTGAATTTAAAGCTAGCTTGGGAAGTCTGTGATCTTCTATGTTATTGAGCTTGTGCTTGTAAAACAGAAGCCTAGTCATAGCTAGGCTTTCGATAGGGGAAAGACCTATTTCTATAAGGAGAATAGGGTAGGGTCTATTGCTTTTAATTTTCATTATAAAACGCTTTTGGATTTGCTCAATCTTTCTCCAGGATTCTCTAGAGATGCTGCAACCCCAAACCTCACATCCATATAAGATAAAAACAAATATATTTAAACCATTTAGAGATTTATATATGTAAAAGTTTGGTGGACTTTAATCATCGTCATCATCATGAAAATTTAAAAAATAAATGCTGGAAAACAACTATTTATTTTAAAAACTTTTAATCTTTTCAGGTTTGATCTATTATTATCAATCAAAATTCTAAATTTTTTAATTAAAAGATATATTAATTTTAATTTTAACTACAAACTAAAAAGCAGTCTTTGAGACTTCATTTTAATTAACTATTCAAAAGCTTGGAAAAACATCTATTCAATATCTTATAAAAAAATTAATTAAATTAGTAAAACGATTATTTTAGGTGAAATTGATGTTATAAACTCTATTCAAAGGCTTGAAAACATCTATTTCAATATCATTTAATAAAAAAATCAATATTTAGTAAATGATTATTTTAGGTTAATGTGGATAAATAACCACTATCTACCCTTTTTAATGACATTTTTTTATTTTGTATATCACATGGAATACATAACACAAATAAAAAATAAAAAATTTAAAGTTAATCTTATTTTCAAATTAATTAAGGACAAGATTTTAAAAAAACTTAATTGTAACGCAACGTTTGATTTTTACAGGTATTTAGAGTTTTCATTTTAAAGCTTCATAGGAAACCACCAAAATTAAAATCCTTGTAAATAACTCTTACTCACATATATAAAATATTTTCCATCCATTACTACCTACCATAATTTAAGCAAGTATTTGCATAAAAAATGGATTCCAACTAGATATAAATAAATACACTTACCAGTGTTATTGGCCACCATTACCATTATTTATGTTTTCTGCAACACTTTAATAATTAGGACTACAAATGTAAATCTATAGAATTAATTATATAATTTTATTCAATACCAATAAAAAAAATTGGTAAAACGTTATAAATACTAAATTAAAATTACTATGTGAATAAACCAACATGGTTTTTAATATTTGTATATATTTTTAGCAGAATTACAATTAAAAAAAATACCTCATTTTACCAATCATTAAAACCTAATTTGTCTAGATTCTAAATGTTGACATTAACTTGAATTCAATATTTTTACTTTAATTTAGTTATATTTAAACTAAGCCACAAGTACTAACTATTATGTAGCACTTGCTAAAACTCGTAATATTGTTATATGAAGGTTTGAAAAAGTATGTATGTATGTATAGGTTGGAGGGTGTTAATTAACATAGAGTTTACTAGTAGAGTTTAAATTTAAAAGTAATTAATCATGCATGTAAACTAAAACTAAGCCACAGGTACTAGCTACTATGTAGTTATATGAAGGCTTGAAAAAGTATATATGTATGTATAGGTTGGAGGGTGTTAATTAACATCGAGTTTACTAGTAGAGTTTAAATTTAAAAGTAATTAATTATGCATGTAAACTAAAACTAAGCCACAGGTACTAGCTACTATGTAGGGTTTGTTAAAAACTCGTAATAATGTTATATGAAGGCTTGAAAAAATATATATGTATGTATAGGTTGGAGGGTGTTAATTAACATAGAGTTTACTAGTAGAGTTCAAATTTAAAAGTAATTAATTATTCATGTAAATTAAAGGTAGTGTATTTGTAAAGGTAATTTTAAAAGATTTTTATATTTTTGGGTCTATTTAATTTGGTATTTTCAAGTAATTTAATGAATTCAGGGTAGAAGGTTATAACTCTATAATGTATTATTGTGTTGTGATATTGTGGGTGTTTAATTGTTGTTCTTTTGTTCCTCTTTTATTTTTCAAATTGGTATTAGAGCTAGAAAAATTATGTTGTATATTTATATGAGCTAATAAAATTAGATTCAATTTTCTACTTGGCAAGAAATCGAGATATGGACATGCATAGAGAGTTTGCAGACCCACTGTCATTTAAAAAGCCATTGTTGTTATGTTTGCTTACTTGTTTGTTCACCACAATTCGAACAACCATTGTTGAAGGAACAAGTCATTTGCAACCTCTGCCACCATCAAGAATAGTTACCATAAAGAGGGCAACCAACCATGGTCAAGGTCATCAGTACTAGTTGTGAGTCAATGTTTATTTAATTATTTATTTAAATAACAATGGGAAAACCTATCATAACTCAGTTGTCAAACCAGTGGTGAGTACAACCATGATTGTATGTTATTCATGAATGCACGTTGACTAATCACTAAAATTCAAGGAAAACCATGGCAAGCAAAATTACTTGTTGTTGGTCTGTACAGGGGCAGGCTTTTTCTCTTGTCTAATGCCTTGGACATTAACATGTTTCCTTATGTTCAATGAAGACAAGCTCTTAGCCAAGTAGAAACAGTTCTAGAGCATACACTAGGCCCAAACATGAGTCAATGTTAAGTGAAGATTTGAAAGGTTTATTTTTAAAAAGATAATGAAGTTATTAAATTTTCCATTGTTTCTATGTTTGCTTCATGTGTACCTAATTTTTTTTTTTGTTTTTTTGTTTTGTTTTGTTTTGTTTTGTTTTTTTTTTTGTTTTTAGGTGGTTGATCTAATTTGATTGCTAGTTAATTTTGTGCTAGTATCATTTCCATATATAATTTTTTGTTCTTTGGTTTGTTTATCCATGCGCATGTGATTGTCAATTCATCTAACTTAGTGAAATTTAGTGTTTTGCATGAACTTAAAAGTATGAATTTAAATGGTTGAATAACAACATATAAAAACACAGTAAGCACAAATAACAGAGATCAATACACAAATTTTTGTTGAAGGAGTTCACCCCTCTTGGGCTACTTCTCCTTGGTTCAGCTTCATAGTGTGGGTCTTTGTATTGGCTTCAATAGTGCTCAAATTGTTGTTACATGCATTCAATGCTCTTGGAACCTACTCCAATGAGTTTAAAACATTCAAATATATCATAAATGACTATTTTTTACTCAATTTGGTTACCGGTTGCTCTGGGAATGGCCTTCAACACCTGGTGGCCCTAGGCTTAAAAAATCTTCAAGTGACCAAAAACAGATGTATATGAATTCTTTTGCCTTTGAAAACTGCTCCAATGAGTTAAAAACATTCAAATCTATCAAAAATTACTATTTTTTTACTCAATTTGGTTACTAGCTGCTCTGATAATGGCCTCCAACACCTGGTCGCCCTAGGCTTCAAAAATCTTCAAGTGACACAAAAACACATGTATATGACCTCTTCTGCCTCTGACACCTACTCCAATGAGTTCCTAGCATGCCAATTAGCCAAAAATGACTATTCATTTACTCAATTTGGCTGAGAATTAAATAAATTATGGCTCAAACAAGTTTTCCTAGAAAACCTCCGCTTAATTTGGAGAGACTCCAGTTAAGTCTGCCAAGTTTGGTGGCGGTTCCGGATTTAATGACTCCGCCATAAATTCCACCAACTTAATTACGAATTAATTAAATGCTAAACTGATTAGTGGCACACTAATCCCGCTTAACAATTGGCCCCTAGCTCATGGTTCAAGTGCTTGGTCACATGGGGTGGGGGTTGGCCTCGCAGGGCTTTTTTTATACTAAACTTTCAGAAGTTCTAACTTTTTCATACGATGTCATTTTTTCGAACCGTTCATGACGTTAGAATCTTGGAGACGAAATGTATCTATTCATTCAGGTCTGAAGCAATTTTGAGCACTTTCATGTTTTAGCTAAAACAATGATCCCTAATTATTCCTCCCCACTAGAAGCCTTTTGGACCCCAAAATCTCTCTTGATCACTGATTATGTTGATGAGGGGATTGTTCCCTCATCCTTCCATACTTTATCCATTGAAATTTTCCTAATTTCATCATTTGGAGCTTTTCATAAAAAGTCAAATTTTTCCTTGATTCTGATGACCATTTATTGCTATCTTTGACACCGTCATGCTGCAATATTTCTGAATTTGAAGAACAACAATATAATTTTGCAGAAAACATCTTTTTCCTACCTTGGTCAACAATCAAAGGAAACATGGAATCTTTCTCACCTTGCACTTTGTCTCTATGGTGATTTTTAGTTGCTTTTGCCTTGTACTTGAGTCGACTCTTGCCCAAGTTTCTTCGCCATTGTAATGTGCCTTTTGGAAACCAAGAATGAACATTTGTGAAACCCATGCCTTCTTTTCCAAGCTGCTTTGTCCTCTTCTCTTTGACCTTTGCAACTTCTTGCATCGGCACCTTGTTTTCAACACCGCTCAACACCAATGTTGGCTACTGCAAATGTTTTTCACCTTCTTTCAAAGGCACCCTGTTATCATTTTGAAACAACTCATTACAAATATAAGCACATTTATGAAAATTATGATTTAGAACATCTATTTTTTTTATCATCAACAATGTCAAGTTCTGACTTGCATTCACTAGCCTCTTCATTTGCCCTGCATTAACTAAAGAAATGTTTAGTTTCTTGCGATGAGCTCTCATAATATAATTCACCCCATATTTAAGAAAATGATATTTGTGCTCATAGCGATGAAACACTGCTTTCATGTCATACAAATATGGACTTCCCAAGATAATTCCAAGAATGTCAAGTGGAACCACGTCTAACACGACTTCATCAACAAAGTTTGTAGTAATAGCAAATCTAAAAATGCATTTCCATGAAACCTGTAAATTGGCATCCTTAACTATCAAACCCAAAGCGTATGGTTTATGATGTGGTATGGTTTCAAGTTTAAGCTCTTTAACTAAGTCTTCTGAAATCAGGTTTTCTTGTGATCCACTATCAGAGAGTGCATCAATCTTGGTATGATTTGAGATTACTCTGACAGTGAACAACTCTTCCCTTTTGTCTTCATTTGGAGTGTTTTTGTCACTATTTGAGGAACTAGTGTTTTCAACATGTTGACCTTTCAAACCCATAGCTGTAATTTTTGTCTCATCTCCTGAATCTGACCCTAAGTATTTTTCAGCTATAGCAACAATTTTTCCCTTCTCTTTGGCTTTCAATCTATTTGGTTTTAATTCTGGATGAAGTTGCTAACAATGGTCTTCATCATGGCCCGTCTTTGAATAGTTTTTGTATGTGAGTTTTTCCTCTCTTTTTATACTTGCATTCTTCTTTCCCTTCCATTTTCCTCTCTTCTCTTTTTCCTTACCCTCACTTTCACCTTTCTCCTCTATGTTTTGTTTTATCCTTGCCTCAAGATGCGTGGCTTGCACACATACTTCATCTAAGTTGATTGGGTTAAACATGAGGATAGTATGTTGCAAATAGGAATGTAAACCTCCAATATATTTCAAGAGTGCATCTTGTGAACTCAAGTTTACTCCTAATAACAAAGCCTTTTTCCTAAAATCTTGTGTATAATCTTGGACTGTTTGGCCTTTAAGCTGCCTAAAGTTTTGCCAACTCATGATGGATTTTGGCATATAGGCTAAAGGATAAAACTGTCTTCTAATTGTAGAAACAAATTCAACCCAAGAAATGGATATCTTACCATGGATTCGCATTTCCTCTTAAGTCCTTGCTTCCCACCAAACTAGTGTAGCTCCTTCTAGCCTCAGTGAAGCCAACTAGATCTTTATATCGTCTTCTTGAAGGTTCTGAATTCTACAATATACCTCCAACTGTCGAATTCAATTGTCCAACTTTTCTGCATTTAGTTCTCCATTGTACATGGGAAGTTCGAATTTTATGTCCAATTTCAGTAATGGAGTTTTACCTTTTGGGGTTTTGGAATGAGTATGGGCAGTGGTGGTAGTGGAAGATGATGTTGTGTGAGATGGTGAAGATGATGAGAATGGTGGAGATGGAGGTGGATTTCACAATTCCCTTTGGAATCCTTCTTTTCATCTTTTTTGTCCTCTGAGTTTCCTTCTTCATGTGGAGGTTTAGAACTCGCTCCAGCCATTCTAGTGTTCCTCTCTTCATAGAGGACTTCAACCATCTCAGTCAAAGTATAGAAATATTTCTTGAATTATTCCTCTTCTTAAGAGGGACCTTCATGCTCTCTTCCTCCAGACATAATGACTATGGATTCAAGCTCAGAAATTTGTACTGATTGTACCTCTTCAACCTCTTATTCAATCTATGCCTCCTCTATCTCAATTGATGGAGATGGAACTTGAGGTGATTTAGGTGCTGCCTTGAGTGGTCCTCTAGGCGAGGATGATGCTTTCTCAGGCTTCTTCCTTCTTGTCCTAATCGTAGGACTAGCTATTAGTAGCTTCCCTTCTCCTCTTTGCAACTTAACCTTGTAATCATAACAACAATTGCAAATATTAAACCCTTCAAGAAAATCAAATAAGAAACCTTGTGTTCTTATACCAACTTGATTTGAATTTGATTGATATTTAATGTTGTGCTAGTATCATTTCGAGATATAAAATTTTCTTTGCTTTGGTTTGCTTATCCATAGAGAGATTATCCATGAGCATGTGATTGTCAATTCATCTAACTTAGTGTTTTGCATGAACTTAAAAGCATGAATTTAAATGGATGAACAACAACATATAAAAACACAGCAAGCATAAATAACAGAGCTCAATACACAATTTTTTGTTGGAGTTCACCCCTCCTAGGCTACATCTCCTTGGTCCAATTCCATAATGTGGGCCTTTGTATTAGCTTCAACAGTGCTCGAATTTATTTTACATACATCCAATGCTCTTGGAACCTATTCTAATGAGTTTACAACATTCAAATATATCATAAATGACTATTTTTTTACTCAATTTGGTTACCAGCTGCTCTGGGAATGGCCTCCAACACCTGGTGGCCCTAGGCTCCAAAAATCTTCAAGTGACCAAAACCACATGTAGATGACCTCTTTTGCCTCTGAAACCTACTCCAATGAGTTAAAAAAATTCAATTCTATCAGAAATGACTATTTTTTTACTCAATTTGGTTACCAGCTCCTCTGGTAATGGCCTCCAACACCTGGTGGCCCTAGGCTTAAAAAATATTAAAGTGACCAAAAAAACTTGTAGATGACCTCTTCTGCCTCTGAAACTTGCTCCAATGAGTTCTTAGCATTCCAATTAGCCAAAAATGACTATTCATTTACTCAATTTGGCTGAGAGTTGAGTAAGTTATGGCTAAAAACAATTTTTCCTAGAAAACCTCCACTAAATCTGGAGAGACTCCAGTTAAGTCCGCCAAGTTTGGTGGCGGTTCTGGATTTAGTGGCTTTGCCATAAATTCCGCCAACTTAATTACTAATTAATTAAATTCTAAAATGATTAGTGGCGTACTAAAACGGCTTAAAAGTTGGCCCCTAGCTCGTGGTTCGAGCGCTTGGTCACATGGGGTGGGGGCTCGTCCTGTGGGGCTTTCTTTTACCAAACTTTCAGAAGCTCTAACTTTTGCATACGATATCGGTTTTTTGAACCATTCATGGCATTGGAATCCTGGAGACAAACTCTATCCATTCATTTAGGTGTGAAGCAATTCTAAGCACTTTCATTTTTTTAGCTAAAATATTGATCCCTCGTCAATGGTTCATTAAAAATTATATACTCACCTCTTTATGTGCTAAGGTATTTTTTTTTTATATGGTATAAAAAGTATGAAAAGGTATATTAATGAAGGGAAAAGTTAAGAAAAGAAGTTGAAGAAAATATTGAGAAAAATACAAGGGTTTATGGTTTATTTTCATTTTGATAAAAAAAAAAAAGAGGTTGTTATATTGTGGAGTAGGAGATTGAAACAATGCTATTCTTCATTTTTTATGAGTATGGATTTCTTTAGTGATTATTATCTTCTACCACACCTTAATTTTGTTGGTAAAAATAATGAATTTGAGGCATTAAGATGATAACTAAATTACATGCACAAGAGCTAAGGGATATTGTAGTGAATGGGTCCGAAGAACTCCCAAGTGAAGTAGCCTATGAGGCCATGACACAAGATCAAAAGAGATCAACTTATAGTTAACAAGAAGGATGGTGTAACAATGTTGTTCATTATTCAACAAGGTTTGAATGTGGCATTATTCCTGAGATTATAACAACAATTGGGCGCAAAGAAGATTGGGATTCATTTGATAATAGCCTTTGACAGCAAGAAAAGATGCATCTAGAAAACATATATTCCTTGAAGAACATATTAGACGACCGTCAGCCTGCCACCCATAGTAAGCCATTTGTGGGACCACCGAGACAGTGTTCGTTCAAATTTTTCCATTAACCAATTATGGTCCTTAATCCCATATTTGTTAGGCTTCAAAATAAATCCCAAGTATTTGAAATGTATGTCTAAAGGAATAATATCTATCCCAAAGATATGAGAAATATGCATGATAACATAATCATTTGGTGAAGCAGGAATGATTGTGATTTTTTTAATCCATGTAAAGTATCAATGACTGACCAAATGAGGAGATGCTTTGATGCAGATAGGACCAATCCAGAACAATAATTACTCCCATAAGGAGTACATCATCCACAAAAATAAGGTGTGTGATAGAGATATTACAGGTGATCTTGAAACTGGAGAAGTATCCTAGAGCTTGCACTTTGTAATCCTTCTACTTAGGTCATCAATGACTAATAAAAAAATAAGAGGGGCTAGTGAACATTCCTAATGAAGGCCATGAGATGCATTAAAAAAAATTGTTGGGACACCATTAATTAGAAAGGCATAATTTACCGAAGTAACGCAAGCCATGATCCAATCAACGATCATCATAGATAGACCAACATCATGTAAGATCATTCCCAAGAAATCCCATTCCACACAATCATATGCCTTGATTAGATCCAATTACATTAATGTAACTTGTTTTTTCTTTACCTTTATGGTCTGGATGCATTCCTAAGCAATCACCACAACATCTTGAATCAATGTATATTTTAGGAACCCAAATTGTCCATTAGAAATGAACTGGAAAGGGTATTATTTATGCGTAGAGCAATCATCTTGGAGATTAGTGTATAGAGGGTATTGCAAAGAGAGATAAGATGAAAATAAACAAAAGATTTTGTTATCGGGGCTTTGGGAATCAAAGCAACACAAGTGGAATTGATGGCCCCATAAATTATACATGATGTATGGGATTTCTCTGCCATCTAGAGAAGATTGGGACCCATGATGTCAAAGAACTGTAAAAACAATTCTACCATCCAATCGTCTGGTCCAGGACTCTTGTCCTTCGCAAATTTTTTTAGTACCATCTCCACTTCATCAATAGATATAGGCATGCCAATGCATTGATTCATTTGAGGAAACTTCATCCTAAAAGTTCCCATGAAATTTTCATGTACATAATATGCAAACCAATCAAAATCCTTTAAATTTAAAAAGAGGTACATGTAAATATTTTGGAGGGGAAAAAACAATTCATTGTATTTTTTATTTATCTCACTATAAGTTTACTCAAATTTCAATTGTAGACACTCGTTAGATGCTGAATTAAATTCCATATCTAATGACTACCCATTATGAAAACTTCGAGAAGACCCACACTGACAAAAATTAAAGATACATTAAAAAAGTGTTTCTAATGTATTTTTTAATGTATATTTATTTTTTATCAATGTGGGCCTTCTCAAAAGTACGTAAAATGGGTACTCGTTAGATGTGGAATTTAATTTTGCATCTAACTAGTGTTTACACTTGAAATTTGAGTAAAGTTATAAGACGAGAAGCCAAAAATACAATTAAAGATAGTAGTTTTCGTATTTTCCCTCCAGCATTCATAACTCTTATTTTATTATTTTAACTATTATTTTATTATTTATCCTTGGGAGGCCACTTTTAGGCTGAAATTTTCTCTAATAGTCCTCTGGACCAAGCACATTTAGATATATGTGAATATTTTCCATTTGATTTGTTATGTCCAAGTCAACAAAATATTCAAGAACCCCTTGTTGAAGTTCCTAGGGAGTAATCAATCAACGACCCTTGCCATCAATCATCCCCCAAATGGTGCTCTCGTGACGTCAATTAGTCACGTATCGATGGAAACACTTTGTATTTTTATCACCATAAGACAACCAAATAGCTTTACTTTTAGGACATCATTCATTCTCATGAATTCATAATATCTCCCTCTTACGACTTTCAAGGGCCATAATCGCCTTCTTTGTTTACATAAAAAATAAACCTTGTGAAGATGGAACACGGAATCCCGGATTGTCTTATCAATATCTCTCAATTCTAGTAAATGTTTCCTCTTTTTATGTCTTTCCCACACTTTAAATTTCCACTTGAGTTCATAGATCTCGCATCGATTCATCTCTATCTTCAACAATGTAGAAACATTGTGAGGTATGGACTAGAAATCTCGAACCATATCATTAAAATCCTTTTCCTTCAACCATGAGTGATTAAATTTATAAGGGAGACCATGCCACTCAAAATCCCCAATCCACTATAGAAAAACAAGATCATGATCTAATATGCCAGCGGGAGAAAACCCAAGATCTCAATATAACAAGCCTTTTGATATGGTCCTCATGAACCATAAATATATCAAGTTTCTTTTCTATGCCCATCTCCCCTATGCAACCATTCCTCCAAGTTGGGACGAGAGGATCAGGAAGGATGTCAACCAAGTGGTTTTGGCTAAAGAGATCTTTAAAATAATACCTCAATGGATCCAATTTCTCTTTATGATCCCATATCTCTTATGCAAACACTATTAAATTCAAATCACCACATAAAATAAGTGATCCTAATTTTTGTAGACCACCACAGTCCATCCGAAGACAAAATTCCTTTCTAGCATAATAAGGAGCATACATATTGCAAATGTGAGGTTGGTATCTTTGACCTCTAGTAAAACCAAACAGTAAAATCCTTGTGCAAGTGAAAGGCAAAAATTTTAAAATGTTGAGGGTTCCACAAAGCTACCAATCAACCCGATTGACAGCATGAATCAGTAGCACAAACATTCCAACCCAAAATAACTTTAAAAAATAAGGCCAGGCCTTCTTGACCATCACCATGGTTTCTTGACTGAGAATGATTAAAGAGCGGTTTTCCTTGACCAAATGTTTGAGGGAAAGAAATTTTCGGGATCCCCTAAGACCCTAAAGATTTAATGGCATTCTGATCATGATCTCATATTAGAACAGGGTGACAATTCTCTAAGGACCCGAGTAGAGACCATCACAACAAGAGGAGAATGTGACTAGTCCATTGAATCCTCAAAATTAGAGGCTTTTGGAGAGGAGAAAGTGGCCTCTAGAGAAGCCCTTTTAGATTTTCCACCCTACTTCTACCTAATAGTAACATTTCTATGTGATTGAGGGCTAACATCCATCGAAATGATAGGTCTTCAAAGCAGGTTCCGCATAATAAAGCAGGGAATCTTTCTAGTTTAGAGGGAGAAGCAGTAGTAGCGGAGAACATGGTTATTTTAGAGAAAGATCCAAGTGGACGAGGTTCTTCGAGGAACAACTTCCTCACTGAGAGGTGTGTTAAAAATATTAGCAAGAAAAGGATTCCTTGATTTGTGCCTTAATCATAGGAACTAGAATGAGTTCCTTCTTGTGCGTGAATCGAGTTCCTAAAAAATAGGAGATTCCCTATAAATTAGGACGAGTTCCTATGGTTTAGGAATTAGTCCCTAAAAATTAGGATGAGTTAGGATGTAGTTAACTCACGTGTTAAAATTGAAAGTCGAGTTCTTGATTTTCTAGTGTGAGTTGATTGAGGAAAAACACAAGTGATTGATTTTCAAGTGGTTGATTTGAAATAGGACGAGTTGCATGAGCAATTAACTCATGCTAACTCAATCAATCAAAAAATCATTCCTTAATTAGAAAATTCACTATTTTTAACCATTCAAATTTCCATTAAAAGGAGGAACGAAGGCACAAGTTATTCATTGTGTTGGTGAACATGAGTTGGTGAGACCAAGCAATAGGAAGCACAAGTTTGTGCATGGAGCTTGTGAGAGGAAGAGTGTGCAAGAGAATCTTGTGCACAAATTGATAGAGGGCAAAAGATATTAGCAGTCTTGCAAGGGTTTCAAGCCTAGATCAAGTAGGAAAGACAAGTGCGTTTTTCCGATTGAAACAATTGTATTTTGTAAGAGATCAATTACTCAATTTTTGCTATCAATAAAATTTTCATCAAGAAGAGGGATTCCCTAGTTGGGAATTCCCTAGATAATTTTGTGTTTTTAAAATGTGTGACTGTATCTAGTAGAGAAATTTTGTGTTTATGTGAGAAAACAATTATTTCATATTGCACATATTAACATATCAAAATTTTGTGGATTTTCTACACAGGTAAAGTACACACATGAGGAAAGTAATTCTCATTCCACATTTGAATAGAAATATGGTGATTTTTATTTGGAAAAAAAATACCATCAATACCAAACTTAATCATCCTTCTTACCCTAATAAAATTGTGCAAGCTTCAAACAAAAAAATAACAATATTTAAATTAACTGATAAATTTAAAATATTATATTTCCATTTATGAACCTATGTTTATTATTCTCAACTTGGTTGTTTCAAATCCCCCACCCCGTCCTCCTTGGAGGAAGAAGAAATCAAAAACAAAAAAAACTTATTGCTATTCTCAAGTTCGTTGGTACAAATTTCTTGAAAAATGGAAATTTTAAATAAAATGGAATTGGATCCGATTCAAATATTCATGAATAAATATGTGAAAAGGGAATAATATATTTACTTGTGGATAAAATTATTAACCAACATTTTGTGGCTAAATAAATGAATTGCTCAAAATTTGAATGGATAGTTTAGATATCTCTATTATTTTTTTGGGCAACACTGGAAACATAAGTACTAAATAACCTTTATTCAATTAATTAGCCCATAAAACAATCACATGTGCATCCTCAAGAGAGGATTATAATTACGACAATAATTATTAAATGTTTTCATTGCAAAATCAACTTTCTCTTCACACAATTGGAATGTCTTCTTCATTGATGATTGATGATTTAATCACTAATGAAACTGATCATGTATTCCACTACTAAATTATAGTTAAGGACATCAAGAGGTGTTTAGCTTCAAGAAACTTAAACTTAAATGTTTAACACCTTTTAACTCTTCTATCTCATGGCATTAACTAACATCTTCTCTCTCATGGAACCAACTAACATCTAGTAATCAAAGTTTTGAAATCTACGCCAAACATAATGTGCTCTCTAGATTCACACATATAGATGCCCTCAACTCTCATGATACCAGTGCTTCAATACTTGGCAGTTCGTTCAAAGTTTTTGCAACTGTTGGTGTTCAACATTTAAATATTGAACTCATTGACACATTTTAGTTTACTAAATCTTGGGTTAGATAGAAATATTGAACTCTCTGCATTTTATGTTAAACATTTTGTAAATATTCAAAAATTATAACCAAGCTATCTGTTACACAACAATTTATGCTCATTACTGGTTAGAATTCTATTTGATTGCATTCTTTGCTGCCTGAGATTTTGCTAGACATGAATACACTATTATTGATTCAATCATATCTCTGCGCATGTGTTGGTAGAAATATAATTAATTGTGTATTTCGTGCCAAACATTTGTCATATTATTACAGAGTACATTGCATAACAATTCCTCTGAAAATCTTCTGTTAATTTAACTGATTTAGCAAAATTCATGTTCCCAAGATTTTTCAGGTTGTCAACTTGGTCTAGTATGTAGAGCGGGACTGTTTCGTACACCACCAGGGTTCAAATCCCCAGTAGATATTTTGCTCTTCGTGAGGCATCTCATCCATGTAAATGGGCCGTTTCATGTTTTTTCAGCCGAAAGGATCTTTATGAGTGTTGTAAGCTCATCACACTCCTTTTTGTTTGAACTATTGAAAATCCTGTAGCGTTATGATCATATTGCTCCTGAAAATGACCAAATTTTCAATAATTCATTCAGAGCACCTTTAAAGTCTGCTTACTAAGCTGGTAAAAGTGGGCTGTGGCTGAACCCAACCTGTTATCTCTATTATCTTACTTCCATGCTCTGTAACCAGTTCCAAAATATGATTCAAGCTTACATTATTTCTTTATTTTTTATTCACAACTCATTCTGGGTTTTGATTGCACTTGTTCACCTTGCCTCGTAACTAAAGTGTGAACGATAAGCATTGCCTCTGTTCACCTTGTATTGAAATTACAGTGTTGAGTATAAGTATAATATCCATTTCACAGTGGCTAATTTACATACCAAATCAATCAAAATAAATAAAAGATGGTAAATTAAAGCAATACTAATTTGCATTCTTCAATCAAAATGAATAAATAACAATAAATTAAAGCAGGGTTGAAAGAGGTGATCTTTTTCTATTTTTCACTGGGAGATTTACACAAAATTATTCAAAGATAAATTGAAGACAATAAATTAAAGCAAGATTAAATTAGTAAGGTTCTCATTTGACAAGGATTTTTTCTGAGGTTGTGTATAAATTTCATTATCCTTGTTTTAGTAACTAAGTTTGATATGATAGGAGTGTTATTTTTTCAACTTAAATTCTATTTAGGTTGTTTCGAAAACATTGTGAATATAAACTCAATCAAATTGGGAAAAATACAAAAATATTTTAAATTTTAAATAAAAATAAATAATATAAAACAATGAATATAACTAATATATTATAAATAACTTTATTTTTCATTTAAAAATTTTAAATAAAACTTTACACTTAAAGATTTAAAATTGAGTTTTCCAATTATATGTATTTCAAATATAAGATCAAAATTAACCTAATAACGTACAGAAAGGTTAAATCTAATTTATAGACAAATGGTATTTTATGGTATTTTCCTGATTAATTTTAGTAATCTGGTCAAATATATATTTTTAAAATTTTAATTAATTTGAGTTATTTAATCTAAAAAATTATTGTAAAAAAAATTATTAGCTAAATTCATTTATATATTTAAAAATATATATTCCAAATAACAAAAAAAATTACAATCTTACTAAAAAGCTATTTGAAAAATTAATACAACATTCACAAAGCACGCATTCCATTACATTCCAAGAAGCCGGCTCTGTTCAGTCAACTGTTACAGAAAAGACCTAATTCCTGCGAACATCATAAAGCGAATATTCACTTGAAGCTGAGATTATCGCTATGTACACTGAATGCAGAAGCTATGTCTCCGTACTTTAAACTAGAATGAAGTTAGAAGCTTTTCTTTGTCAAAAAACTGGCCCGAAGGTCCTCCCGGAGGGAGAAGTGCAACCCTTGCTGCATAAGCCGCGGCTTCTGCTGCCGACATATCTCCTCCCTGTCCTGTCATATCAGTTTTGACAAAGCTGCCAGGATGCAAGCAGTTCACATAAACCTTGTGATCATACTTTTGAAGGTCTCTGGCCAGAAGCCTAGTGTAGGCATTGAGGGCTATCTTGGATACAATGTATGCTTTCAAACGGGGTGGCCAACCCTTGCCTTCAATGTCTCCCGATTTCTCGTCATTCAGATACATGTTGATAAACCCATCTATCGTTTCTTCGCTCAGGTTCTCAACATCATTGAGCTGCATTCTCAGAGTCTCGTTTCCCAGGTGCTGGAAATTTCACATTTTTTATTTAGTAAATTCCAATACCATTGATCCATTTCTAGACACATACTTTAACAAAAAGATTACTGTACTTCCAATGGAGTTTAAGAGTTCAAATCTTCTTTTAAAAGTGGGTTACTGTTTCATAATGATCACTAATCCTGGACAATCCATAATGATCACGAAATTAAGTGGAAAGGCATATTTATTTTGGAATAGAAATAGAGCAAACCTATCAGCATAATTTTTGGGATTGAAATAGACTACACCCATCAGTATTATAATTACATCCACGATTAGTAATACCGGGTGCAGTTAAGCAATGAATGTAACGTTTATATCAATTTGGTGAATTCAAGGGCAAACAGCTACGCCCCATATATATATATATATATCCTAGTCTACACTGGTTTACAAAAAGATCGACTTATTACAAAATGCAGCCCATTGAATTCATTAGAACAGAAGCAGAGATAGCTATGGAGTTTTTATCATAAAAATACTTAACCTGAAGCAATCCGCCAAGTGACGAGACATTAACAATTCTGGATCCGGTGGATGATGGCTTCAACAGAGGAAGCAGGGCTTTCACCATTCTCTTGGCACCAAAGTAATTTATATCCACGCATGCCTTTGCTGTATTGTAATCTTCACTGAAACCTTCTATGAAAGATCGGTTGGCCTACCACCCAATGCGACCGTGGATGAAATATGCAGCAATGTGATAAATTAAAATCCCCATCAAACCTCAGAAAATTCTAAAACTTTTGAAAATGAGGGTTAAGCTGAATCCATATGATCTAAAACATTTGAAAAGTCCTTAAATCTAGGTTCACTTTAACTCTTAAATGTCATTCAAAACCATTGAAATTCTTTAAATCTATAGTAAACTAAATTTATTTTATGTGTAAATCTAAAACCCGTTAACTTCTCAAAGAATTTAAAACTTTTGAAAATCTTTTAAATCCATATATAATTTAGTTTAACTCTAAATTATGAAGACCTTAAAAAATCTAAAACATTTATCATAATGTTAAAATGAATCATCCTAGTTAACCTTTCGCCCTTTATAATGAGAATAATCAGAACGTTAAGAACATCCCCTCCCACCTGGTAGAACACCTCATTTCTCTCAGATAAATCAACAAAAATAGTCATGAAGAACTTACTAATAGCCCTAGGCGACTGATGCCCCGACTCTCCCATAAATTCCAGTCTATTTTCGCTCCAATCACTCCAAAATTATTAATCTGCTTTCCAGTAAATTTGCAGTGCAGAACACGAATCACAATTTCAGAACATTACTGTCAATCACAAGGTTCTTATAGTTAATGATCTTTTCAATGTCTACTCTGCAATTGGGGTTGAAACTTGAAGGTTACCAGAATATCGATGCCGCCGAATTTGTTTTTGATCCAATCGGCCAACAGCAAAACACTTTGATCGCTCTGCACATCCAGCTGGTGGAAATGAACATTTGGGTATCCTTCATCAATAACAGATTTTGCAATGGCCAAGCCGTGGGTATTGTTACGGGCAGTCAGAACAACAGTGAGACACTGTTTTGCTAGATGACGAACAGTCTCCAAGCCAATACCCCTGCTCGATCCGGCCACCACTGCCACTGTATTCTCCGTCCACCATTTTTCCTGATCCGACCTTCAAACAAAGACATTGATCAGTGATCGTGGGAGGCATGTAGCCATGAAAGTGGAATAATGAGATAGGTATCCATGAAACGAAACAGAAAAAGCTCATGGGACATCCAGGCGTACCCATTATAATCCTCCGCGGCAGCTAACGGTGCCGCCTCCATAGCCATCAGTAACCTTGTAACCTCCTCAGGGACCTTTATTGCTTGGCTTTGGCAGGTTCCAACACTGAATCTTTGAAAAGGGACATTTGACATAATCTTGACATTGCCCTAGGAAAAAAGAGTACGGTGGCCTCAATGCTGAACATTTCAGCGCGACAGGGCCCCCCGTATCAAACGCTGAGACTTTTGTCCCTTTGTGGTCACAATCATGGACCCTTTTTATGGGTCACTTAAAGGAATGGGTCGATGAGGGGACAAAGTTCAATTATATTATAGATATTACATGTTAGTATCTTTTTAAACGATGGTTTAAACTTTTCTAATTAATTTAAATTATTTTTAAGAATTAAGATATTATTTTAGATTTAAATAATATTTATAATATTATTAGATATTGCTAAATGTTGATCTCCTATGCGTCTTTCAATGAGTGAATTTGTTTGTAAGTGTAAGTGAACCTCCTGAATGAATGAGGTTGAATTCTTTTTTTCTTTTTCTTTTTCTTTTTTACTCTTATTGCATTGTTATGGTTGACAACATAATTTTCTTTATTAATTTTTATTTTTTTTTGCTTTCTAAGTGTTCTTCAAGGCAGTATGGTTTGTGTATTTCTCTTGCAATCTTATTAATTTGAGAAACTAGTGTATTAAAACATACCAACTAACTTTTAATAGAATTCAAAACAATTTCAAGTTTCTTGCACAAGGAAACCTTGATTGTCCCAAGCAAGCAACCTCCTAAGCTCTAGAATCATTATTCCTTACTTGGCCTATTTTTTTCAAAATTTTCCTTTAAAAATATATATATTTACATTTCATTTCCATGAAGGAACCGAGGTTGGGTTTCTCACACTAAGAGCATTGCAAATGGTTTCAACATCCAGTATTAAAAAATTAATTATGGCTTGCTCCACATAATCACATATATTAGAATCATTTTAAAATCTACTTGTGTGAAAGGTAATTGGAAGTTAGCTTCTCTATATAATATTCTAACTACTCTATGGAAACATGGAAAAAGAAAGAGAGCATATATACGAATGGAACAAGTGTATGGAATTGAACAGGTATCTACAACTGTATTTAGATTTCCATTGCCATTGACATATAAAGAAACGAACAATGATTTTTTTTCTCATTTGCTAATGTTTATTGACCTATATTGCAAAAGTTTGTGGTGCGAAAAAGCTTATTATCACTAATATTGGTAAAAGTAACGTATTTGTGCAAAAATATGTCTCCATGGTGTTTTTTCTTGGTAAATCAAGTAAATACTTTACACAAATGACTTTGATTATCAAACCGAACACTTAGAGCACTTAGAGTCTTTTGTCAACTAGAAGATGAAAATATTATTACAGTTGTTTGTGAAATGAGCAATATGTTAAATAACACAAGTGTGACACCAAGACATATATGAACTAAAAGTTGTCAAACAAAGATATGTGCACAACTGAAGCAAATATGGCAACTACCCATATTGCACCTACAAATGGAAAAAAATGTAAGTTTAGGTATTACTGAATTGCATAAAAGTATTGCATATGATAAGAATGTATGGAACAAATCTGCAAAGGGCATAATGTCTATGGAAAATGCAAAACTTGTGTGTATCCACAACAATTGCTTTGCGTAAAATAGATGTATTTGAAAAGCATACAATGACAGAATGTATACAAACATGTAAAACTTTTTGGCATCAATATTCAAACATGAGTCTTCATAAAAAGAAAGTGCAGAGATGCAAAAGTTCGCACAACCAGAAAATCTCTACATAAAAGATAATAGGCCACTTAGCTCTGCATAATGAAAATATTCACTGCCCCTCTGCACTTTTCGCTCACCCTTTTTAATTCCTCTATATTGCACTTATCTCCTATATTTGTATTCCAAATGATAAAATCTTCCTTCACACCTTTATAGAGGGATAATCCAGAAAAATTCACTGACATATAATATTGGTCAGTATTTGTTCAATATAAGTTTTCTAATTTTGCACAGTGAAACACCAAGGCATATTGTTGGGTGCCTACATGTGCGGAGTTGCGTAGAAGGGGTAATGATGAGTGTGTAGGTGTGGAAAAGGCTTTCAGACCACTAACATTGAAATTATCTCTATTATAGCTAGTGTTACTGCTCAATAAAACCTTTGACTACATCTCGACAATCTACACAATGAAAATGTTAATACTAGTAACTATATCAATTTCCTACCGTTAATAATTGCTCCATTTGGCACACTTTAGAAATCGATAACAACATAATATTTTATTAATATCCTAAATATGATTATATTTTGAACTAAAGCTCAGTTACCAATAAATACAAGCCTTTTTGACATTTATTTAGTGAACAAACGTGTATTCAAGACATTTACTCGACATTTACTCTCTTAGCTTATTTTTCTATCGACTAATTTTTTGCTATCAAAGTAGAGTAGATGAACTTTTTTATTGACATTTTCTGAATACTAAGTGAATTAGTGATTTCACATTTGTCAATTGAACTCATATTATCCAATATTAAATGAACTATGTTTTCAATCGGTGTGAGGAAGAAGTGTTGTGCAATAAAACAAATATGCATACCATACTACAGACAAGTCAATTAAGTAGCAATTTTTGACATGAAAAGTTTGGTTTATGCATGCATCAGATGCTAAATAAGTATATAGATTAATTGTATAAGCTAAAGCACAAATCATATCCTCAAAAAATTTTGCGAAAACATCATGTCAGAGTAGTTCACAAAATTAGTAAAAAGATTCAGAATTAGAATAGAGTGATCATTGTTTGTGTTTGAAAAGTCTTTAACAACAATGAAAAACACAAAGCTATCCTCAATTGTTTTTTACAAAAACATCATTTCAGAGGATTTTAGAGAATTAGTAAACACATTTAGAATTAGAACAAAGTGATCAATGTTTGTATATGAAAGTATTTAACAGTAAAGTAAACAACTACAATAACAAGAATTGTAGCTAGTTTCGAATGCCAATTATCATAGCTATGATTAAAATAAACATCAAGGATGTAACAAATGTCTGACAACCAAAATTGTTATGGAATATTCATTTTCATTCTGATCGACAAAAGAACATTAGATACAATATAAAAGCTCAAAGTATACTGTCGAAAACTTATGCAAAACATCATCTTAGAATTGTCCACAAAATTGGTAAATAGTCTAAGAATTCACATAGCATAATCAATCTTTAACAATAACGAATACAATTGCAGTAACAAGAATACTACATAGCTATGATTAAAATAATTAATACAAATGGAATAGATCTATCAGATCCACAACTATTGTTGAGTGTTATTTTTTTAAATTAATAATTATTTATTTTATTTATTTATTTTTTATTATTTATTTATTTATTATTTATTTATTCTTTATTTATTTTTATTTTTTTCGAGAGGTTGCTTATATGCATAATGAGGCTTTTTTGATATCCTACCTCACTAGCTTATTCACTATGGCCATTTCGCTTTTTTGTCTTTTTAACTCTCTACACATGGATTTCAAAAAACAACAACAATTGTTCTATAATGAATTAAATACATGTAATAAATGATAATTTAACTCTGAAACAAAACTATCTAGAAAAAGAAAGGCATGTGCAAATGAAAATTGTCATGTAATTGAATTTACATTTTAGATATTAAACCACTTCAAAACTTTTTGGTGCTAAGAATAATACTTGATTCCTAAACTGCTGATCAAAATCATTATCTTTAATCTCAAAATTAGATGAATTTGTCTCAATGGAGACTAGAATTGGAATCTCATGAACCATAATATGAAAAATGCACCTACAAATAAAAGCAAGAAACTACATTTAGAAATTGACTTAGTTCATGATAACATATATAACAAACTTGAAAATTTAATCACTAGTAAATAGGGAAACGAATGTTCCAATATTTACGAACATTCACAATATATAAAATCATAGATCTCGGTTGTTTAACTGTCAATTGTTTTCATTTTTTTATTTGTCCAAGGAATTTCTTTAGCTTGGCCTAGATGTAATATTTCATAGGAGAAACTGTAATTTCTTTTTTGACACATTGAGTGAATATCTCCTTCTCAATTTCCTTGGCTTCTTCTTGCAACTGCGCATCTAAAGTAGAGTTATGTTTATTAACATTAACAAAAGTAATTAGCCATTCACTAATTTCCTCCATACTAAAATCAACTATACTATCAAATTCTATTTCCTTTGACTATTTTAGCTTATCCAATTCAACTGTCAGTGTCTCTCTCAAAATTAAACTAGTGTCACATGTGATGTGTCAACCATTTAGATCCTACATAATCTTTACAACCTTGACGTAGGCATTTTCTCTTCAATTCCCTATGTTTTCACATGCATAAATAATGTTTTCCAATCTTCTGATTCTCTGACACCATGCAACTTTGATATGCTTCATTCGATTAACATTCAACAATTCCTACCTTTTTTTTCTCTAGATTAGAAAGTAAACAAATTTTATGGCTAAAAGTAGGTAAGTTAATGTTTACGGAATACTTGTCTCCTTTGTGATCGCGCTTAATGCACTCAAAAAATGTCTTAGTTTTTTGTACTAAATGTTTCAAGTCAAAGGTTGCATTCCATGCATGTTCAATATTTTACAATCTTTCACATTTATTACTAATAATATATGTTTTCATTGGATTAAGGAGATTGACAGGTTTATCAAATCTATGTGATGTACCGAGGATAAAAGTTGACAATGATGTTGTCTGTATTGCCAATGGAGTCATAAAAAATGATCCAGATTTAGAGCATCTTCTAGGTCTTTTATTCTTGCTTTTAGTTTCAACTTTTTTGCTTCATGTTGGATAACAACCTGGGTAAGTATGCCACTTGTAGCTCGATGTAGTTTTATGAGTTGCGTTGTTTCAACTCCAGAGAGATCAACATGTACTTTATTTGATCAATAACTTTTACATGTTGATTTGGGGTAATATTGAATGCGCTCTAGCCATGAAAATTGGTGGAGAGGCTAAAGACATGAGATTTCCAAGACCCTGAAATGGTTTGGGTAGATTCTAACCGGTTTGGGAGATATTAAAATAATTAATATTTTTAATGGAGTTCCTAAGTCTAAACTTATGAAAAATAAAATATTAATGGGTATTAATGTAAAACTGGGTTAGAATGTTCCAAAAGTCATGGATCAAGCCAAATCTAATCTTAGTCATTGATTAGAGATTTAATCTCGGTCGTTGATGGACCAACGAGAAAAGTATAAGAGGAGGCATGAGGATTAGTTGGAGAATACATCAAGAGAGATCAAGAATTCGATTTTCTGGGGCAAGGTTTGCTGAGGAAATCGAGTGAGTGATCTAAGCTGCAGCTGAGGGGCAGTGAATACATAGCAGAGAGGCAGAGTTAGTACCAGAAGTACAATGCAGAGCTGTGAGAGGTTGACACAGAGCCAGCCAGTGGCCACGCAGAGGCAGCCATGAGTTGTGAAAAGCCAGAGAGGGGAAGCGTGTGAGACGCGGAGGGTCTAGGGGCTAACACAAAGGCTCGAGAAGATTACACAGAGCCCAGAGAGGCTAACACAGGGCCAGAGAGGCTAAAGCAGGGCCTAGAGGCAACACTGAGAGAATTACATGGGACAGACTGAGAGTTGGAGAGCTGGATAGGGTGACACAAAGCAACAGAAGTTGCACTGTTGTTGTGGGATCGTTCATCTGGTAATTTAGTCGGAATATCTGTCTCCAACTGAGAGGTACTACTGTCGAGGGAATTCTCTATTGGGTGAGCCATTTCTTGCACCTAGGTTGTATTCTGAAACTACATAATAATAAAACCATCTGAATAGTTGCACTGGTTTTCTCACATTGGGTTTTTCCAGGGACACTATACCAAAAACAACGGTGTCACTTGTGTGCTTATTTAATTTCAGTTTATGATCTGTATGTGTTGATATTGTACTTGTATTTCTTTTTAGTATTTACATGGTAAATAACTTGTTAAGTAATTGAACAAGTAGGAAGAAGTAAATTAGATAGTACAAGAAGAATTTCTAACAGGTTAAACTTAGAAATTCCAACATGGTATCAGAGCGTGGTTGCAGATCACAAGATAACTGAAGGCATTAGCCGAGCAAGGTAGTAGCATCAGAAACAATTGCCTGAAGTGACAAAAGTTGTTCCTAGCAAAAAGCAGCAAGGAAGGGGTGACACAGAGGGCCTGCGTCATCGGTTCGAGCCAGGAGGAGGATCAATGCAGAGGCAGAGAGGAGCATACTTGACCTACACAGTGCCCAATCATCTTTCTCAGTCAGGAAGGATCGACACAATGGCCAGGAGGTGCATAATTTTCTGATGCCGAGATTGTGTAGAGCCTAGAGGCTCGGCCATTCAAGTTGCTAGGGTATAGGAGGCTGCAGATAATTTGTGGAGGAACTGTGGTCAAAACAATACCTAATAGGGAAAGACCAAGGAGGAGGGATTTCTAGAAAGGACATTGAGACTCAAAGGGAGTTGAACCGAGGACTTCCAGGAGGGAAGTAAAGAGACTTAGAGGATTCAGAAGAAGAGCAGCAAGAGGGCAGTGAATGGACAGAGAGATCGGGATAGACTGGACGGAGCTTCCAACTTCGTAGTCTAGAAGGCCAGGATCTTGTCCATTCTAGATAGGTATCGTATCAAGCACTTCGCCTTGAAAGCGATAGCAATCCTAGTTGACCCAGCTGAAAATGAGAAGTACAAGGAGGCAATGGCCAGGGCAAAGTGCATCATCATCGATGGGGTCAAGGATCATGTGGTGCTGCATATTTCTGAGAAGGAAACGACAAATGAGATGTGGGAAGCCCTGAAGACATTGTACCAGCACACTTCTGTGCAGAGGAATATGTTACTTGAAAATCAGCTGTGGTCATACTAGATGCAGAAGGGAGAGCAAATAAATGTCTTCCTCAGTGAATTGAAGGAGATTCGTGATCATCTAACTTCCATAGGGGCCACGATGGATCAGGAACTGATGGTGAGGACCGCATTGAACGCAGTCTCAGAGTATTGGGAGGTATTTTTCAAGAGCATACTAGGTAGGTTGAGCCTTCTAGATTGGGAGGAACTGTGGGCGACTCTTCGTCAAGAAGAGATTAGACGGGTGACCAAGGTGGGAGGTAGCAGAAAAGGGGTCAAAATCAAGAAGGAGGAAGAAGAAGATGCAACTCTCGCATCTGCAGGAAAACAGGAAAAGAGGAAGAAGAAGGACCTCTCCAAGGTCAAATGCTTCCATTGTGGGAACTCGGTCACTATGCGAACCAGTGTCCTAGGAAGAAGAGCAAGGGAGAGGCTTCTGAGACCAAGGCAGTGCCAGCGAGGGTGGAGAAAGAAGTTGAGACTGGTGATGATTGTGCCATGAGTGCTCATGTGCCACTTGAGAAGAAGTGGGGAGACATCGAGCTGTAGAACTACATGCGATGAGGGGCAGGATCCTTGAGGTACCCAACCTCTTGGATTATACCTTGCTACAGGATCCCCGAAGAGGAGTAGCAGGACTAGAAGATGTTGGTAGAGACGAATGCAGATGAAGCAACAGAGAGTGCTACAGTGCAAGAGTCCCGAGATAGCACAGAGGCTAGCAAGATGCAACAATGTGAGAAGCACGAGAATATTGCATCAGTGCGGGATGACACAAACAGGTGTGCAGTGGTGTGAGATGCATGAAGTTGTTGCAACAACGCAGAGGTCAGTGAAGGGAGCACTTTCTAGCGGCAAAGGGAGATTCAAAATCAGGAGAGTCTCTAGCCTGACTGGGATGTCAGGTTTGGGTGGATTAGTTACTAAGAAGGAAGTAACTAGGTTGTAGGGGCTGACGCAAAGGCTCCAGAAGCTTATGCAGAGCCCAGAGAGGCTGACGCAGGGCTAGAGAGGCTGATGTAGGGCCCAGACGCAGCACTGGGAGAATTTCGTGGGATAGATTGAAGAGCTAGAGAGTTGGATAGGGTGACGCAGTCCCTATTAGAGTGACGTAGAGCGACCGAAGCTGCATTGTTGCTGTGGGATTGTTCATTCGGTAACTTAGCCAAAATATTTATCTTCGACTGAGAGGTACTACTGCCGACGACATTCTCTGTTGGGTGAGCCATTTCTGGCACCTAGGTTATATTCTGAAACTATATAATAATAAAATCCTCTAAATAGTTGCACAAGTTTTCCCGCATTGGTTTTTCTGGGGACATAAGTCCAAAAACAATGGTGTCACTTGTGTGCTTGTTTACTTTCAGTTGATGATCTGTATGTGTTGATACTGTACTTGTATTTATTTTCAGTGTTTACATCGTAAATAACTTGTTAAGTAATTGAACAAGTAGGAAGAAACAAATCAGATGGTACAAGAAGAATTTCTAACGGGTTAAACTTAGAAATTCCAACATTACAAACCTTTACTTTCTCAATCTTCAATTTTTTATTACCCCTCTTATACTTTGCATTTTGCAATTTGATAGAATGGCCATCAAAAGTAGTAAATTCTTTATCAATTTGCTGCATTGTTTTTTGATTTTCTGCTAAACAAGAACTAACCCAATCAGGTGGCACAACGCTGTCAAATTCTACGTCTATAGCTATTTCAATGCTTCCTATTTTCACATGACTTCCAGATTTGGTTGATTCATCTGTACACACTCTTTCTAGAGTGAATCTTCGATTGGGCTCCTTATCAATTCTGCTACCTCATAGACCACTGCAAACCACTTTCATATTTGCAGTAACTTTTCTCTTTTTTTTAATTGACAATGAAATTGCATCAACATAGTTAGTGGAAGGTACAAATTTCTCTACAGAAGTACCAATACTTGATTCTTCAGCAATTTCTTCATCATTTATGAGTACACATTAAATTTTTTTTACGGATTTTGACTTTCCTCACTTTTCTCTCTAACTTGTGGAAACAAGTTTCCGTACCCAATAGTTTCCAAGTGTGTGCTAAATAGACCCTCCTTGTCAAAGGCTTTAATGGTTTCAACTTCACTTAAGTTAAAAAAATACAAAGTTTATGCTAGCTCTACAACATGAGCCACATTCTTCATTGTGATTTCTCCAATAGTAAAAAGAAAATAAATAAATTGTCTTCTCTTTTTTCTTTCAAATATAATCAACCAATCATCGTATTGCCTACAAACTTCAATAACAAAATACCTATCTATAACAATTTTTTGCAACAACAATGATTTACCTTTAAATCCATAAATTTGAATTAGCGTGTTACTTTCTCTTTCTTCATGCATACCTTTGCCCCATATTCAATGAGGCTCTTGTCCAGTTATCATGAAATTGACTTACTTTACAAAGACATCTTGAATTATACAAAAGTTTAAAGAACAATTATGCTTCCACAATATAGGATACGAGAACTACATTGGTTCTTGATTCACATTGAATTTAGGATATTGTGGCAAGTCATGAAAGACATGGTTGGAAACAAAAGTTTTTATCAGATACGCCATCATGAAGAACCTATTGGTCGTAGATTATTTGACTAACTAAGAAATGATATCAACCCAATCGAATATACAATCTTTTTTTGTATGTGTAATAAAACATATAAAGGATGCCCTTTGGAACATTTGTTGTTGTTTCTCAGCCCATCACGCACACATAGAGCCAACATAAGTCCCTAAATGGATATTTAAACAAAGTAGAAATATCGGAAGGAACCTGAAAATTTGGCAAAATGAAATCTCCAACAATGTAGCCCCTCTTACCTCTAAGTTCAGGAAACTAGTTGCTTCTGACAATTTTAAGCAAATATTAGGTTATGGTAGCTTGAATATCCATATGAATGCCTTCATATTCAGAGGAATCTTTTTCGTTGGTAGCACAAATTTTCTTGTTCTTGAATCAATTTTTTGTGTGTGCAAATGAATAATTTCCCTGAAATAAAATTTTTTTGGCACACATGCAACATTAGCCAATCCATTAGTCCAAATTTTGTTGTTGTTCTTCTCTTTCGTTGGTATATTCACATAATGATCATATGCAGTCAATCAATGAAATTTCTCATTTGTGCGAGCAGGTGAGTTAATTGTATCAGTGCAAATAACTTCTCTACTTCCTCTGTTAGCCATGTCATTTTTGTACCCGAAAACACTTTATCTATCAATAAAATTCTCATTGCGGGTTAACTACACAATTTTTCGGTTCTGTATATAATCACCAACTGTTACTACTGCAAGTGTGAAATCAAATGTTACTATTACAAGTGTGAAATCAAATGTTACTATTACAAGTGTGAAATCTGTTATACATGACATTTTTCAATAAATAACAATTGAAGATACCAAAGGCAACAGTTATAGAAACTAGTGCAAATAAATCTTGAAATTCCATAACCATCTTGTCCATTTACTGCGCACCTTACTTCTGTGTTAGTATGAATTATTTGTGACGATGACAATTAGCTTACAAGTTTTCAATAATAACTCTCAATGCAAAATACATGCTCAGTTATCCGTACTACGAAGTGATTTGATCGCTTGTTCAGTCCCCATTGCTATGTCATTGTCAACTTCGATTTACGAATAACCTAACACACATATTTGAAAATGTTTAGAGATGCATGCAACTTTGGCTAATCATTGCAAATTGCTCTGCTCCCTTATTTGTTAACCATATCTTGTTTTTTCTAGCAAATTATGTAATCTATTATCAATTTTCTCAAGGAAGTCATACCTAGATAAAGTTTAGTTAAAATATTAAGTGCATTTAAAAATAGTTCATGGATGTATAGAAAAAGTGTCATGTCATATGGAAGTATGCGAAAAAATGTGTGAAGCAATGAGTATGTATGAGGGAAGAAACATGCAAAAAAACAACAACATTTCCACACATTCTACACACCACTTGTGCATCTATTGTATCTTCTGCACTTGTGCAACCAAAACTTAACTTAACTTATGATAATAAAATTAACAAATTAAAGTTATCAAACAATGAAAAAGAAATCAAATACTTAAAGATTTAAAAAAACTCATATCTCAAAAGTATATATGATTCATGCAATCCATAATCCTTATCCCCTTGTAACATTTAAATTAATTATATCCATAAACTTATATATTATATATATATATATATATATATATATTATAATATATATATATATATATAATATATATATATATGATTAATTAGCCACACTATAACCTAAAAATGTATTCAATAAATTGCAAATTAAATATAACAATAAATTAAAAAATTCCATGCCTCTTACACCTTATCAAATAAATCTCATACAACCTAGTATTTCCAACTCTTCACTAAAATCTCTTCAATAAAATCTGATATGTCTGCAATTAACTCTCCTATAACTATAAATGTCTAACACCAACCATTCTATTTATGTGATGTGAATGTGATAACTAGAAATTGCACCAGATGTTGCAAAGGAAACGTCGTAACGCATAAATTCAAGAAGAATAGGGAGATATAGAAGATCACTGAATATAAAAATTAGTAAACAAAATGCCTTTCAAAGCTAGAAAATATAAGGAAATCACTTACATTATGCCAAATTTATAGATTATATAATCTTTCCAACATATATTTCATCTCAATCTTCAAAGATACTCTTTAAGTTCCAACAACTAATATTTGATAAAAAGAAAAGTGCTCTTTTTCAATATTGAATTGTGTCACTTAATCAAAAGCTTATAGTCTTTTATCACTTGCTCTTATGGTGATTGGATTTGTCTTTGCTTGTCCTTGCTTAACTTCTTTTGAGAATTTGGATTGGTTTGTGACAAATGAAGTTTATATTGATTTTTTTTTTTTTTTTTTTTTTTTGTAAATGAGAAATTCAAAAATTTACCATTGGATGAACTAGTTTAAAGCAGAGCTACAAAATATATATATCAAGCTAGTCATTGACATAACAACTCTATAATGTTTTATAGCAGAGAAGTGGATCTTTTGTTGAGCATTGATTAAATAATTCTTTTAACTGATATAGCAACTTTAATTAACTATTCACAGATACCATGGTGAACTCTTATGGTAGCATCCACAAGATTTCCTTTATTCAACATGATATCTTGTGAGACATGATTATGTATTTGACTAGGAAGGGGCCTATAAATAAACACAAAAGGCTTTTATGCATTAGAAAACAGACTCTATTCCGAAAGTGGACAAATTTTGTGAAGTGTGCATTTGGTGTTGAGATTGTTTCCTTCCACACAAGTTTGGTGCATATATTTTTCTCCTCTTAAATACATCAAAGAGCAACAAATAATTGGAAATATGTTGAACTTATTCCATGTTTGGTATGCTATTTATTAATAATATTATTTAAATTGTCAAAAGACATGTTTTTTTTCATATGTTTTTATCTAACAAAATAATCTTATATTTATTAAATAATCTTTTATATAACTAAATATGTAAATACATAATTGTTAAATTTTAATAAGATATAATTTTTAAATAAGGAAAAAAAATATCTTGTCATTAATAATAATGAATTTATAATAAATATTGAATAAGAAAATCGGGAACAACGTAACAAAATTTTCCCCTTATATTAAAATCATACATAGATGATTATAGATAATGGTTGCGTCTGAAAATCATTGACGTCATATTGATAACCACAACAATTCAAAACAATATCTACAAATTACAACAATGCAGAAAACATGATTACATCAATTCAACTAAAATCCAACTACATATCCCATGAATGGGAGAAATGTTATCACAACAAAAAATCAATTAAAATCCAACTACGCATGGGCATGGACACATTTAGAAATCCCCAAATTTAGCGAAGTTGCTAAACTACAAACTTTGCCAAATATTTAGTCAAAGATTAGATGGTTTCATTGGAATCCCACTGAGCATTTCAATATCCAACTAAGAAACTAAGAATAGAAGTTTTTAGGTTCTAACGGTCTTGTTGAAAAACCATTAGTGGTTTCAAAGTCCAGTACCGATGTTTCCCATAAATTCCAAAAGTGGTATTGTGTGTGAATATCCAATATCTTGGATAACCACCTCATCTCACTCAGAATTTTCTAATCCCCTTTTCTTCAAGCATCATTTATAAAAGCCAACGCGTGAAAAATATCAGGCTTCATGTTTTCTCCTACTTTAAATAATTCACCATAAATCCACAATTATGAAATACCCAACCTGAAAAACAAAAATATGAAAATTTTGGAAGTAGTCAATGTTAAAATCTAAATCCCATTGTGAAACAACAAACAACCAACATCCATCCCATCCATCCCTTTGTTAAGTGTCCTTTTTTACAAGCTAAAACCCCATTATTAGATTTTCGTTCTACATTTCATCCTCATTTGTATTGGATAGTAAAAATGAATCAGATCACAAAAATATATAAACTCTAAAATCCAATCATTAGTGTGTCAAAGGACACAAAAAAAAAACTACTTTTGCTTACCTTGGATATAAATGACCCTTCAGAATTCCTTCTATTCTTCTCAAGGTTCTGGCTGCCATTCACACTTGCAATAATGGCCTCTTCAAATGAAATTGATTCCGTATAAGTCTCCAATGTATGTTGAAGTTCAATCTTGAACTTTTCTAATCTACTCTTAGTCTCAGGCTGCATGCTTGAAACATTTTTCAATTCAATGTCTTTAATGTCTGACCATTGTATTTTTTCTCATTAGGCATCCTAAATAAAAGCTAGTTTTGCTCACCCTTGATATAAATGGGCCTTCAAAATCCCTTTTGTTGTTCTCAAGCCTCTGGTTTCCATTTGCATTTGAAACAATTTCCTCTTCAAATGCAATTGCTTCTTCCTTGTGCGTCTCCGTATGTTGAAGTTCAGTTTTCAACATTTATAATTTTTGTGCATGCATTAGTCTTTCTTGTGTGACTGGGAGATTCTTTCTCACTAGGCTTACTGAAAAGATGCTGGTATTATTCACCTTTGATATACCTTCCTTCAAAATTCCCTTTCTTTGTTCTCAGGGTTCTGACCATCGTTCTCATTTGCTCACCTTTGATATACAAGCCTTCAAAAATCCCTTTCGTTGTTCTCAGGGTTCCATCTCAGCAACTACAACATCACTGCTTGCCAGTGCAATTGTCAGGTGGTTTCCATTGTGAACCAGATACAAAAAAAATTATTTAAAGTAAAATGCAATGATATAAAACTCAAAATCCTTGAATTTCGATGTATTTTGAAAGTAAAAAACCTTCAAACTCCTGTAAAATATTTTAAAACTACAAGTTAATAAATTATCATATTGGCAGGTGATTTCCCACTTCAAATCACATACACATTAAAATCACTTCAAATCACATACACATTAAAATTACTTAAAAAAAGCAATCATATAAAACTCAAAACCTTGGAATTTCACTGTTTATAGAAATAAATGAGGGGACCATTGGTTTATGGCCTAATCCATTAAACCTTGCACTCTAGCATTTAATCAAAGTTGTCTCTTATAGAACCCTCTACCTCAATTAAAGCCTCAACCTCTAATGTAGTAAAACCCTTTGCCTCATTTAAATATTAAAGGTTTGTTTTGTCAAGAGAAAGCCATAGAAACATGGGAGAAAGCCTGCAAAAGGCCATGAAGAGCCTCTGAATAATTTTGACACTGAGTCGCAAAGGCATGAGAAATTGAACTAGAAATTTTAAATTTTATGAGCTTCGTGCAGTGGTCTTGATGTGTCGAAAATGGACAAAGCTTCTCTGCTCAGTGACATTTATGCTTATATCAAAGATCTTTGTTCCAAGCGTAGGATTTGGAGCCTGAGCACGTTTAATAGTATCGTAACCGACTAATACCTGTCAAAAATCAATCTAATGGTATAAACTATTTTAATCGTCTAACATTCCAATCAATAGTTCACGAAAGCACAGGTGGTATGGGAGGGAGTTACTCTGAGAGGGAACCCCTTACAACGTAATAAGTTATCTATTTATGCAATGTGAATGTGATAATAAGTGATAATTTAATTAAAGAGAGGTGCAAGGTTGTAAATTCTATGAAATCATACACACACACACACACACACACACACACGACACACCACATATATTATAGTATATTATATAAAAGGACAAAACATTAATTTAAATAACCGATTAGATTTGGGATTAGAGTTGAATGGTGTGAGGCGACTATTGCATTAACTTTGTATGGTCTATAGATTAGATACACTTTGTTTGTTATATTGTCAATTTATTAAAATTTAAAAATAATTATTCTATAGTTTTAGTGTAGTTTAATTTATAGGTGAAATAGTTTTTCTCATTGGAATTTAGTGATACTATTTTAAGTAAGATTATGTTTGTTGTTGTTGTTGTTGCTTTTTTTTTTAATACATTTTTTAATGTATAAAGGGATTTAACGCCCCAAAAAACTTTTGGGGCATTTGAAGTTTACAGATTAAACAATTTAAAATCAAGTTTTAAAAAATCTTTGCCGAATTTTAGTTAAATTAACTAGAAAAAATGCCCTAAGAAACGTTGTTTCATCTATTAGTTAAACTATGCATATATTTTATAATAAAGTATATATTGTTGTACATATTATGATTTAGGATAGAAACTGGTATATTAGATTTTTAAAAGCTAAAGGATTTTTTTTTTGGTATTTGAAAAATATTAACAAGAGAGTTTCAAGATTAACATAATTTTATGGATTTAAAAGATTCTGAAGATTGATAGTTTGACAAATCTTTTAACATTGAGATCTAATATGCTATAGGTTGGACATTCTAAGAAGTGTTTTTATCTTCAACCCCAGTAGTGTCATGGAATTTGTAAATTTATTCATCCTACAACATTTTGGGAATATTTTCTAAGTCTTAGTTTCAATATGGATCTCATAGCAATATATATATTTTTAATTTAGCAATGTTGATTTTTATTGCAACGTCAATTAAGATAGAAATATACTTTTTATCTTCTAGAATAGGGTTAATCACCCTCCTTATAATGTCATATTTTTTTTCTTGCTAACTCTTTATTGCTTCACAAATTCTCCTTAAATTGAGAGGTAATAATGTTTTTAATATTAGTCTTACTTTTAAAAATGATTTCTTTCTTTCTTCCTCGATGGTTTAGTGAAGACTAGACATCCTTATGCCATCCCCACTTATCTAGAGCTGTTTTTACTTGGAGTTTGAAGCAACATGGGAAGCCTCTTGTCTTCCATTTTCTTAAATTTGTTCATATACATCAAGTAAGATTGGGCATCCTTATGTCGTTCCCACTTTTTTCTAGAAGTGGTTTTAATTGGAGTTTGAAGAAATTTAGGGAAGCCTCTTATCTTCTAGTTTATTTAACTTGTTCATATACATCAAACACTTGCTCATTGATGCATTCTCAATGGGGTGAAGGTGTTGGAATTCACAACTATAATGAGAATTGGGAAAATAAATATAATGACAAATTTTACTTATTTGATTCTATTGAAACATCATAAAAATATCAAACTCATAAACTATATAAGTTACACAAGATATACATGGAAACCCTTATGAGACAAAACCACAAAACTTCTTATTATGAAAGATATTGTAGGAACCGACCTACTATTACATCAATTTATAGAGACCAACCTACAAGAGACACCAATCCTCTCTTATTCTTTATAAGCACCAATCTATAAGAGACACCAATCCCCTCTATTACTTTGTAGGATCCAATCTATAGGATATATTGATCCTCTCTTCTATAAATATTCATAGGAACCAACCTACTTTCTTGGTTCTTCACAATGTTTGTAGGTTGCTTCTACTTTCCCCAAGCTTGCTTTTTGCTCCTGTCTTCACCAACTTTGTTATTTTATTTTTCCTTCACGAGGTTTGCCTGGAACTTCTTCCTTCACCAAGTCTACTTCTCCTTAAACTTGTTTTTTTTTTGCTTCTTCTCAAGAACGGATTTGCACAAAACTTCCACGTAAGGTACCTAGATATTTCTTCTATATTTCATCCAAATCTCATAGTCTGAAGCATTTCAGATAGAAAGTTATAGCAAAAATGACAAGCTAACATGTTTGAAGGAAATTTTAAGAGCATTCAAGAGGCTTGAATTCCTTAGAGAATATTAATGAAATTATAGTGAACCAAAGTATGTAACTTAAACTACAGTTATGTGAAGATATTTTGTCTATATCCTTCAAGTTTCATGGTCTCAAACATCCTAGAACAAAAGTCATAGATAAAATGCCCAACTAACTTGTTTGAAGAGGATTTCAGAAGCATTCAAGAAGCCTAACTTCATTAGTCCAATCTCTGAAATTAGAGTGAATCAAGGTGTGAAAATTGAAATATAGGTACATCTATATCTCCTACAAATTTTGCTATCTAAAAAATCACAATACAAAAGTTATAGCGAAAATGCCCAGCTAACCTATTTGAAGAAGATTTCAAGTGCATTCTGGAAGCCTAACTTCCTTTAGCCATATCTCCGAAATTATAGCAAATCAAGATCTCAAACTTGAACCACATGTAAATGAAGGACTTCTCAATATCACCTTCAAGTTTCATTGTATGAAACATCACATACGCAAATATATAGTGAAAATTCCAAGATGACTCATTCACTCTTTAAATAACTTTTTTGCTTCCAGATTTAGACTCCATGAATTGCCCCAAAAGTTATTCCTCAACTCCTCTTGTCACCTAAAATTTATTCTTCAATAAATTGATGTTACAATAAAATCATATTCCCTTTATTTATAGTGTTTATACATTCACTTAGGTGGATGACTTGTAAAACTAGTTGGGTTAACCTGCTTGTACTTTGGTTAGGTCTTATTGACAAAATATTTCATATCTCCTCATTCCCATGGAATTATAAGAAGTTCCATATACCATTGGAAAAGTATAGGAATATTCTTTCCAAAAATATATCTTATGTTACCATTTGAACAAGGTAATTAGATTAAAAATTCCTTCAAAATCAGGGTATCCAAAGGGGGTCCACTTCACGAGGGCTTCACTCAATGAACCTTTGTCCTATCATGTGCGTTCGCAACATATTAAACAATACCCTTAATTTGACTACATATTGGAAAATACCCCTAAAAATATCATTATTTAACCCCCTACCAATGTGAACCCAATACACCTTCCCAATTGAAAAAACCCCTACTTCCACTAGATATTGTAGGTATCCATTTTTTCATTAACATATTTTATACCACTTTATATTTTTTCATTAACTTTGAACTCCATTTTTTATACCTTCCAATATAAAACCCTTTACCCCCTATATATCGCCCAATATATTATGCCATTTTTTCCTCAATATATATCCCCCCAATATGAACCCATGTGGTATGATATTTCTCCCCTAGTGGAGCCCCCATGGTCTACTTGTGTTTTGGTTGGGTCATCTTGAATAAATATGTCATATCTCCTCATTCCTATGGAATTAGAGGGAGTGCCATATTCCAATGGAAATGTATTAGAGTAAGCATTTCAACCATATATATTAATGCTCCCATTTGATCTAGGTAATTGGAGTAAACAATCCTTCAAAGATAGGGTATCCAATTAGAGCATCAAAAGTCCAGGAACAATATTTCTAACAATCTTCATTTATTAAGCCTTACCTTGGAAATAAGTAGTCTCCCCCTACTTTCGAAATCATTGAAAAATATATTTCCAACAATCTTGTCCTTTGTCATGAATTGATGGAAACCCTTAGTCAATTATGCAATAATATTGTAGAACTCCCCCTATTTGAAATTCTCCTTGTGCTTAGAACTTCTCCCCTTTTGACATCAATGGATAAGGGATGATCCCCCTAAACTTGTGCTTCTCCTTATTTATAACCCTTATTCTATATGCAACTGATACCCCTGTCTACTATGCATATTCCCCCCCCCCTTTGAGATATCAACAAAAAATTACTTCCTCTAAGTGCTCACTTCTCATTTGTCTGAAACTAGGCTCCCCTTGTCAAAGATTGTGTCCTTCTACATGCAACATTTATTCTTATATAACTTTGAGGCTACTTATATGATTGTGTTGTATACGAGCAGCAATTTTGTCTTTTACAGTGCACCTTTTGAATTTAATATGGATGTTGTTCCTTTTACTTATGAGATATTTGGGATGTTACTCCTATTGGGGAGTGTTTATTTCTTTTAATTTCATTGAGGACATAAACATTGTTTAGAGACCTGATTTCATTTAATACTAATCTTCTTGAACCTATTTTCTTATTTCACATCCTTTAGAATTGAATATGAGTTCATAACCTTGATCACACATTTGGCCTAGCTCAATAGAGTGTGATTTAGTCATTCAACACACAAATTTTGTTTTGTTCCATTATCAAGACTAATTGTGCTCTTTCCAATAATCCTTCTTGTATCATTATTTACAAGGATGACACTACCTCCTTTAACTTCCTTGACAGAGAAAAAAAATTGCCTTTGTCACTTTTCATATGATTTGAGCATCTACTATCTACACACCATTGGCTTTCTTTTTCTTGAACACATAAAGCTAGATTGCATTCTTTATGATGCTCTTGCTTTATTCTACATATCTTCATACTTTGATTTCTATTGATTATGATGTCTTCCTTTATTCTTTGATATTAAGGCCTTGATAGATTGCTTCTACAATCATGAGCTTTGTTCCCTAAATTTTTTTCACTTGAACATTCAATATGATCTAATAAGGGGGAAAAAGAATTCTAATTTTTGACACATTCTCATTAAAACTTCTTGAATTGTTGCTTATACTACCATTCCTTGAGATCTTATATGATTCCCTACTTTTAATTCTCATATAGTCATTTCTTACATCGTCTCTGTAATTTATTACCTTATGACAAAAATTATTGCATGAAAATCAATATTCGTAAAATAAACTTTGATACCTAAATGTGATGAGCCTTCTTGGTAGCGGAATTCTTTTGAATCCATTCTTAGGTCATGGCTAGTCTTCACTTCCTTGCTTGGTGTTGCTTTCTTTCGCTTGAGAATTAGATCTTCGTTGATCCTCTCGTTATTTCCTATTGATGTTTTTGTTGTTGATGGGGTCATGTCTCTGCTAATCCTTAGCTTTGTTTCTGACTCTATTTTCATTACTACTAAATCATTTTAGCACATTAGTATAGATTTTAGGCTCTTATTCTTGTGTCTTTGAGCTTAATTCTCCTTTTAACGTCTCATGATGTTCTTTAAAACCAATGGGAGACACTAATCCCATATTCTTCTTTGTAGGAACCAACCTATAGGAGACACCAATACCATTTATTACATTTTAGCCACCAACACACAAGAGAAAACAATCTCCTATGTTGTAAATATTCATAGGCACCAACCTACTTGCTTAGTTCTTCACAATGCTTACAAGTTTCTTATGCTTTAACCGAGTTTTCTTTCTACTTCTGTCTTCATCAATTCTGTTCATTGCTTCTACCCTGACGAGGTCTACCCATTGATTCTTTCTTCACCAAGTCTACTTCTCCCAAAACTTATTTCTTTTATCTTCTTCTCAAGAAAAAATTTTCACAACATGCCGCATATCCAATTTTGAAAATATAGTTCTAAAATTTATACCAAAGGTAGGTATGGATCTCTTCTCTAACTCATCCAAATATCATAGTTTGAAACATCTGAGAAAGAAAGTTATATCAAAATTGACAAGCTAACTTATTTGAAGGAAATTTCAGGAGCATTCAAGAGGCCTAACTTCCTTAAACAATATCTTCAAAATGATAGTGGACCCAAGTTTGTACCTTGAAAAATAGGTACATGAAGATATTTTATTGAAATCATCCAAGTTTCATAGTTTTAAACCTCCTAGAATAAAAGACAGCGAAAATTCCCAACTAACTTGTTTGAAGAGGATTTCAGGAGCATTTAGGAAGCCTAACTTCCTTTGGTCATATCTACGAGATTATTGTGAATCAAGGTATACAAATTGCTCCAAAGTTACATAAAGATCTTCTATATAGATCTGTGATGTTTCATAGTCTGAAACATTATAGAACAAAAGTCATAGCAAAATTTCCCAACTTACCTATTTGAAGAAGATTTTAGGAGCATTCAAGAAGCCTATCTTCCTTTGGCCATATAAATAAAGGTCTAAAAATTGAACTATTGGTACATGAATATATTCTCTATAGTTCCTCCAAGTTTCATCGTCTAAAATGTCACACACGAAAATATATAGAGAAATTCCAAATGACTTGTTCACTCCCTAAATCAAATTTTTGCTTCCACATTTGGACTCCAAGAATCATTGCAAAAGTTATTCCTTGGCTTCTCTTGCGACCTAATATCTATTCTTTGATAAATTTATGTTAAAATGAACTCATATTCCTTTTATTTATAGTGTTTGTATGTTCACTTATGCAAATGGTTTAAAATTGCTTGGGTCAACTTGCTTGTACTTTGGTTGGGTCATATTGACAAAAAATCTCATATATCTTCATTTCTATGGAATTAGAATGAGTGCTATATACCATTGGAAAGTTTGTAAAATGATTTTTCCAACGATATGTCCTATGTCCATTTGAGCTAGGTAATTGGAGTAAAAATGCCCTCAAAGATAGGGTATCCAAATGGGGTCTACTTGTACTTTGGTTGGGTCAACTTGACAAAATATTTCATATCTACTCATTCCTATGAAATTAGGGAAAATGCCAAATACCATTGGAAAGGTCTCAGGATAAGCTTTCCAACCATATATACTATGCACCACTTTGAGCTTCTACCTATAATGGGTGGGATGAACCAGGAAATTGCGTCAAATCATATAGTATGATGAACCATGAACTACCTACCATCCATGCCATGTGTGTGAAATTGGAAAAAAAGGATGCTTTGAGTGAGTCAGGTGATTTCGGTTCCGTGGTCCGAACAAACGAGGGCGGCTATTGAATAGCTTGCTCTCTCAAATTGTCTTGGTTTTATTGATGTAAAATGTCCTTCAAAGATATGGTATCCAATTAGGGCATGAAAAATCCAATAGCAATATTTCTGACAATATTCATTTTCCAATCTTTATCTTGGACATAAGTAGTCTCCCCATGTCTTTGACATCAATGAAAACAATATTCCCAACAAAAGGATCACTTTTATGAGGATATTATAGGGTGCATTCTCTTTAATTTTGATATTACATGTTATAAAATTCTTTTGGATTTGCTATATCTTTCTCCATGATTCTCTAAAGATACTACATGCCTAAACTTCATTTCCATATAAAATAACACTAACAAGGAGAGTCTCAAACAAGAGACTTTTCTTATTCCTTATCCAAATGTTAACTAATTTACAATTAATTTGAAGCCTATAATAAGCTTTCTACCCAATATTATAACTCCAATTAAACTTATATGAATATCATTTAAAAATTATAATTTATAAATCACTTCTACAAATATTGTGTTATATATAAAAATATTAAATAAATTTAGTGGATTGAATTGTCATAATTTTTATTTGTCACTATTGTAATTATACCTGATGGAACAAATCCTCGAAATTTATTAAACTTATTAAAATATTTTTATAATAATATATATTTCAGATTTATAAAATTAAATATTTTATTAAAAGATATAAAGATGAAAAAGTTAAATATGTTAATGGAAACAAAAATCCTCGAAATTTAATATAAATTTAAATTAAAATAATTTTTAATAATTATATTTCATATTTATAATATTAAATATTTATTAAAAATATACACTAAAAGTAAATGATGTAATTAAAAAATAATGTTTAATTTAAAATTTATATTTGTTAATTAAATTTAAACAATTTCTATTAAAATATTTCAGCTTCCAAATTAAATAAAGTCAAGTAAATTCCTCAATTTTTTAAATTAATTTTTTTATTAATAATCAGTTTTAATAATAAAAATTAGATATTAAAAAAAATATTAACACTTTATAAAAATATATAAATTAAAAGATAGGAAAACCACATTCATTAGTAATGGCTTGCTCTAACAATGATTTTTAGTACTGTTATTGTTACCATGTTCAACTAAGTTGCATTTTGGGTTTTTTTTGGGTGTGGTTTAGTTATTTTTATTAACTATGGTATATTATTATGTGTTGGGGACATACAACATTTATTTGGAGATATTATTTTTATCATATATTGATATGAAATTGTTTGGGTATTAAAGTTGATATTTTTTTTGGTAGGTAAACGCTCATGGGGATTTGAATCAGTGACATATCGCAAGGAGTGCTTAACAGTGCACCATTCATTGTCAATTCAAAGCCTCATGAGTTTGTGCTAAAATTGATATTAACTATGCGGAATTTTTTTTATTTTTTATAAATATTTTTCTAAATTTCTATCAGATGTTTGATTGCTAGCGTGAATTTAGAATTTCGTGCCCAAGATGGGTTGGCAGAGTGGCATGAGTATGGCGTTTGGAGCTATATTCAAGTAACTAGTTCAACTATCTTATGCACAATAGTTTCAACCCTACAATTATTCAAATGTTGTATATGTAGTGTCCTATTAATTTAAGCATAAAATTTTGTGCCTGCGGGCCACGTTCATAGTTCGGATGCGAATTTCGCTAAATTGATCTGATGGTCAGAGCTCATGCCTTCCAGATCGACATAATGCGGGGAATGAGGAAGTCTACGCTCATAGTTCTGATGTCGTTTCTGTCAAATTGATCTTACAGTCAGAGCTCGTGCCTGCCAGATTGACGGAATGTCAGGGCTCGGCCTTAATCTGGTATAGGGAGGGGGCTCCACTTTTTCATCCCCATTGTGCATTAGGAATGGATCTTAGCCATTGAAGGGATAACAACATGGTCGTTTGATAGTTGGGTCACATGTATCATACGACCGTTTTTTCGGACGAATGGAGTTGAAACGGGGTAAGCCGTTGTCTTTAACGCGATTTTTTGAAAGTCTTTCCGGTGGCTTTTTCCGGTCAAAATCTGGCAGTAAATTACTGGAATCACATAGCTAGTTTCTGCACAATCAAAGCGTCCCAGGGGTTTTCCAGGGTGCCGAATCCAAATATGAAGTTAAAAAACCATTTTAATTGCAACAAAAACCATTTTAACTGCAATTTATTTGGCCGGATTCCATCACCGGAATCTCCAAAAAGTCTCATTATAGACAATTCCCTTCTTAATTTTGGCGGTTCGGATTTTTGTGCTAGAATGTGAGGGCTTATCCCTCTGCGTGAAATTCTATGCATGCCGTGATGGGAAAATGATAGAAACAAAGATCATTAAGAGTCAGAGAAATCCTTGTCTCAGATGTCAAAGAAGGGAGAAGGTCAAAGAGATGATGCGATAGAATTTCAAAGAGCGTGAAAAACTTTATGAGGTGACAAGAGATGGAAATATTCCCGTCCCAGAGTCTGTCTCCTTGGGATTTAAAAAAGGAGGTGCAGCAGCCTTGGGTTCAAATTTTCTGAGGTCTGAGATTAATACTTGTGGTCACGCCGGTGGTCGCACAGTCCTTTTCCATTATTGCTTGAGGGCTAAACGCTGAATTGAAAAGAGTCTGACGTGGAGTTGATGGAGAGTGAGTTCGACAATAGACAGAGAGACTTGTGTTAGATGTTTGAGTGCTGGTGTGAGGATTTAGGTTGTCATGGTCGGACATCAATCATTCTTACGGTTGATGTGTGGATCAAACCTATGCTTGTGGGCTATTATCGGTTTATGCTGCAATAACAGGAATATTTTTTAAATGCATGCAACATGTGTGTGCAATCCTATATGCATTGCGATGGGAAAATTATGGAAACAAAGATCATTAAGAGTCAACGAAATAACTATCGCATAGGTCAAAGAGCAGAGATGGAACTTTAGAGGCCATGGTAGACTTTACAAGGAAACAAGGGACAAAAATATTCCTATATAGGGTCTTTCTCCTCAGAAATTTAAAAAGAAGGTGCAAAAGGTTTGGGTTCAAAGTTGCCGAGCTTTGAGATTAAGACTTACATAACCCTTTGCCATTGTCATTTGAGGGATAAAATCTGATTTAAAAAGGGTCTAACATGGAGTTGGCAGAGAGTGAATCTGACAATAGAGAGAGGGACATGTATTAGATGTTTGAGTGTTTACATGAGGTTGGAATTTTGTGCCTAGGTTGGGGCGGGAGGGTGATGTGAGTATGATGTTCGGATCTTTTAGTGGTAGTGACAGTAAATATTTGCAATTACATATAAAAATGTGAGTATCTTTGTCTTTTGCCTATGGATTCATAGTATGATTAGGATGATGAATATTAATGTTTGCACGTTAATCCTCTAAGAAAACATATGCAAACAAATATCTATAGGTGTATATTATGGCATTAAGAATGACACAACCTACGTTTATTGTCTATTCAGGGTGTAATTACAGCTATGTAGGTACCTAGTGCATTCAGCTATGTAGATACCCAGTGCATTCAATTTAGATCGATAGCATGGATATCTACAAGTATATGTTATGATGGTTTAGAATGATGCAATTTGCATCCATGGCATTACTACGGTGATGTAGCTAACTAATAATGCATTTACGTTGGTTCGATAGCCATGAATGTTTCTCTATATATAAAGGTTGAATCAGCCATTGGTTTAGGCTTCTTGATCGTGCCATTCAAAGAAACAACTAACTGTCTACTATATTGGATGCCATAATTGAAGGGAGAGATAGTTGTACAATTGCTTCTTGGAAATAAAGCAGACATGGGTAAACATAGAGTTTTGGCAAAAAAAGAAAAGCAAAATGCATTTGTTCTTAATCTAGATTATGGCCTTCTGCAAATTTGAGATTGTATAATAATAAAAATAATATAGTATAAAATAAAATAAAATAAAATAGAGAAAAAAAACAGTACCAACATTGATTGTTGGTAGTGGTGACCATAGTAATGGTGTCTAGACATGTGTTTTGGGTTAAATAAATAATTATAATAAATAAAACACGTACGTACAACTTTGTAATGGTCATATGCAGTATGTGTATTTTATTATTTGTGCAGTCTTTTGGAAACTTTGATGCAAGGTTCAAAGTTAATGTGGCATCTGGAAATATCATTTGTTTGGTGGTTTTTTTTTCTTGCTTTTAGTGCAACCATAATCACCCTGTGAGTTCAACAAAACTCGGGGTTCTATCGAGTGTCTGGAATGGATGACAAAGCAACAACAACTTGCCCATGTCTTTATTTTTTCTTGTGAAGATTTGGATCTTGTTCCATTAAATTAGTTGAACAAAGGCAATAGAACTGGTAAGGACTCATCTTGGCAGGTTTGAAGCCAAGATATTTATGACATTCTTTTCTATATATGTACATATAGACACCAAATGAATGCTTTTTAGATTTGGAACGAATGTCATTAACTAGGTGCCAATTTCAATGATATCTTGAATTTCTCAAGATTGACATTTTGTGTGGTGCAAGGGATTCATCCTATCAGTTTTTCTCCATTTTAAATAAACCATCTAGTCTAAGAAAATCTAGGGGATTTGGAATTGATAACAAATGTAACTTGTAAACTTAGGAAGAATCAAGTAGGCATGGAAGACTGATATAAGTTTATGCTAATCTCTAAAAGAAGAGCATGAGTGTTTCCTAAATAATAGTTATATTATATAGATTATAACATGTTTAGATATTGAATCCACTCGTTATGCTACCCATCAAGATCCTGAGAAATAGGGATTGTAGCAAACCCCTGAGAGTTTAATATTCTAAAACCCTACATCATGCCAGCAAACATGAAAGGGGTTTTCTATATCAAAGTCATTGAGTATCCTTTCCAATAAATTGTTGAGAACTAGGGATTGTATTAGACACCTAAGAATTGAATGCTCTAGAACCCCATATCGGGTAAACAAACAAGAGGTGGGTTTATATATATGGGCAACTTACAAAGTCGTGTGTGACATTAATGAAATCTGATGCATGCAATGGGAGTTTCAAGCTTTAATCATGTTATGAGGACAAAATAATTATTTCTGGATCTTGTGGAATAAATTAATCATAACTACATATAAAATCAATTAATTCTTCTTGTTACTTTAGTATAACATCAATTAGTTGAATCTAAGTATTGATTTTAGTTATAATGATGGTTATTTTTAAAAAAAATTATGAATAACATTTATAAGTAAAATAATGTTTCATTAAATTAGATTGAATATGCTTAATGCATCAGAATTAATACATTGTGCTCAACATATTATTATTTGTTAGTTAATTTTATTGTTAATTAAGTAACTTCCTTTGATAGTATTACTAAAGGTTATTCAAAAAGTATAAGAAACAATTTTCCTCATACAAAATAGATATAGAATTAGAGAAGTTGACATTGTTGTTATTTATTTTCCTAGGTTTTATTGACATTGTTGTACAATTGGAAATGTTTTCCTACAAAATTTGTGTATTAGTAATGCATGTTTATAAATGGCTTTAGTGAAATAGATCTAATATGTTATGGGTTATTTTCTATAATCTGATGGGTGAATGCATGAAGATGGGTTACACTTTTTGGCCAAATGTGGTGATGAAATTTCAAGATTTTACTCTTTTATCGAATTGAAACCCTTAAAATTCATACAAGGGTTGTGAATTTTGATTAGAAGTAAAAATATAATTTGTGGATACTTATATTATTGTCCTAATGACATTTTTTTGCAAAACAAATAGTCTCCTATAATCTTTCAATTTTCCCCATATATATATATATATGATCTACACAGAGAGAACTAAGTTATGCATATTAAAAAAATATTTTTTTATGTAAAATTATATTTTTTCAAAGTTGGCGTAGTAACATTTCAATTGCTTTTTGTAGACACGTGTTCACGTAATATTTGTTTCTACTATTTAAATAAATTCAAAACCAAAGAATACCCTTTGTAAGAGGACTTGTAAATAAAGATATTTCTATTTTTTGAGTTTTTTGTTTTGTATCTTTTTTGTTATTAATTTTTTATTCAGCGCATTTGAAAGTGTCCAAAAGAAATTCAATCATTATTTTCAAAGAAACTAGATGAAAAATATTATATCAGTTCGAAATGTCAAACTCATATGCCGGTGGATATAAGATTCCTTGCGACATCCAACATGATCAACTTGGCCACTGAAGGACAAATTCTACCTCAAGTCCACTAGGGTACAAAATGGTGTTGTAGAGAAATCTATAGAAGAGGAGTTAAAACTCTGTTTTTAGGCCTTCAACAATTTGATTGAGCGTTTGAGATAAAATTTCAAATAGAGAAAAAAATGAAGTCTCTCAATAGTTGTTTTTAAGCGAATTATAAAATTTATTTATTCCACAAAATTATTTTTTATAAATATT